>JAHZNF010001265.1:0-38595 GCA_027744215.1 Troglopedetes dispersus
TATATTTTGTGAGTTTTTCACAATGGCAACTTTCCCTCCGATTACAAAATAAGGGGAAATTACCTGCTTGGTTTAGCCAATTAGAATTTTTTCCTACAAACAGCAAAAGTGACGCATTCATCACCTACTTTAAAGAGCATTTGTAGTCTACCTTGTCACGTCGGGATAGTTGGCAACTTGTCAAAACTATGTATGTCAGCATTGCCATGCCTTTCCCTCTTATCCCACTCTTCTCGATTTCTGGGGAAAGTCGACGTTAGTGCCACTCGACCCAAATCTATCTCCTGGGTTTACACTAGTTCGAATATTTTTTACTGTATTGTTTTATATTTCACACAGGAAGTAATTTATACTGTGTACATAACCCTCTCTCGTCCGTCAGTTGACCACACACACACACACACACACTTTTTTGTGTACAGAAATTGAAACCATATTGAGTCATATTCGTGTAATCATCACTCTCTGTCTCTCATTTTCATTTGTCGCTTTTTTTACTGTCATCGTTTCCCGTTACTGTTGCTGACGCCCATGTTCCTTTCAGTTCTCCAGGATAAATATTTGCCTTTGCATTAGTGACTCTGTCAGTGTCACTCGGAGACTTCATTTCACGGACATCATTTCCGTTGCACATTGTTTTTCCTTTTTTTCCCTGTTAATTGACTCACACATTTTCACAAACTCGGAGGACGAATATTGCAAACACATTTCTGGTCAGTGAAAATGCGAGAGTGTGAGTAAAGTTTGCTGAGAAGTGTGAACATGATGCAGTAAGCACAAAAAAATTCCCAAGTAAATTCTGTATTATTTTGCTTGGTTTAAATATGAACTGGTCGCTTTTTTTAGTTTGTGTAAACTTTGGGCATGTTCATTTTTCCAATACTTCAAATATTGAATTATGCATGCCACTACTGAGCATTCAAACATAAACAAAGCGTCTCAACCCAAGTGCGTATCATTTGCCGAACAAATGCAAACAAGGAACTACTGCAAAAAAGTTTGTACAAAATAATGTACGGGAGTGGCTCAATGCTACCATGATTCAATGTTGCTGCACCAGAGACAAAGTAGAGTATATTGATCGATATAAAATTTGTAAAGAATTATCTTGGATGACCAAAAGGTAACAATTTTTGGACGCAGCAAGAAACGTGCCTGGTGCATAGACCAGAAGCAAAAGTTATAGACTCTTGTCAAAAAATGGAAGTTTTACCTTACAAATACCTATCCTACGGTAATTGCCCCGCTGAGGTCGAGTCATCATATTACACAATATTTGTCCCAGGTGGCTTCATCATAAAGTAGGGAAGAACAAGGGGGAAATTTTCCCTGTTGAATAATTACTTCATAAGTTCTTCACATTTACATTCAGCTTGGTTGCGAAGATGAGACCGACCATGTTACCTGGATTCCCGTGGGTTCGCCCTGTCCTCACGACACAAACTAATTAAGAAGGTAGGCAAAAGGATTGACAGACGCCGCAGATGGAGCAGGTTATGAGAGAAACTAGAAAACAAGCTGGTATAGTGTACCACACTATTGCTCAACTGGCTTGTCAAAGGAATATCGTAGACAGGAGGACAAAATAAAAGTTCAAAGTGGTCATCTTCATTTTATGGGAGACTTGTTTTATATATTCGAGTACTTGTCTATAGCTGAAGTTTCCTCAATTTTTATTTTTTCAATTTATACGGAGCAAGTATTGTAAAATGACGCACACTCGCAAAAAATTAACTGCCAACACCTGCTAGCTGGTTGTCCCCAGTGTTGATAAGCTCTTAGCTAATCTGTGTTTAGCCTTCTCTGATACACAAATAATATGTCTATGTGTTCTTTTTATCTTCATATGCTTTATCAGTGCTTCAAAAGTCTTAGTTAGCAGTTAACCTACCGCTGCGCAGTCTTACTAAGATTCTCTATTCGTCTTGCTGGTGGATTGTTTGCTTTTACTTACCTTGTTTCACAATGTTAATTAATTACTTAATGAGCGCCGAGCGCCTCTTCCTAACAATAATGTCTGTTAAGAAAAAGTTTGTATTATGAGACTATCTCCAGGTTTGCTACGTTGGTCGTAACTATGACTTGTCGTTTTCCAGGAAGCAGCCCTTCATTAGCATAATTGTAAGCTACTCAAAAAAGATACAGCCTTAGACGCTTTACTCATCCAGGCTTTTCTCTTCTGTTTTATGTTTTGTCGTGGACGACATCAACACAGAATTTACATGAAACTCTTTTTTCATATTGTTTAAGAATTTTGCCAGAAAAAAAGGGCACTGCTTCACACATAAAAATTCAGGTAATTAGAAGGAACGTGTGGTGGCTCATTGTTTTACAAATTCGCACACGAATGATGAGACAAGTTAACCTAAAAAAATCCAGTTGCACCACAGTTTCCATGAAAGTAATTGTGTCGCATTGTACCTTTTGTATACGTCACTAGTCCAAAGTATTCCAAAGTAATGGAAAACCCCATTGTGAAACCAGCTTCGGAAGCTTTATTGTACAATATCACCACAAGAGTGAATAAAAAACCATGGAGTTATGCGCGCAACCGCTCCCAACTCAAGTCAATAATAATTGATCACAATAAAAAATCTGTTTCTTCTTTCTGGAGGCTTGTCAGTACTTGAAAAAAAAAAGTTTATTGTTGGTGCTCCCTTTGCTTCAATACCGCAGCACATTTTTCACTCGAAACTCCGCGCGCTTGATCCGGTCAGGGTCTCCTTTCTTTTTTCCTGTTGACAGGACCAAGGGACAGGACAGGGAAATGTACTACTTTTCTGTCAAGCTACATCTTTTTACGGAATATTTTCTCCGGGAAAAGTATGTGTCACGGGTGGATTCCACAACCTGTTTTATTCGTTCGTCCTTATGTATCACCTTTCTCTCTTTTCTTCATAAATTTATTTCTCGCACTCATTGAGAATCCCCATAAAAAAGGTGGAATGAATGAGGAGCTGCAGTAAACTAAACTGTTTGAGTTGTGTGAGTCAAGGAAAAACATGCTCCTTTATTTAGTGGAGGAACAGAGGAGAAAAAGAAAGTAAGAAAGTGGAAGTATTTTTTTTGGTGCACGCTTCAGGTAAGTATGTAACAAGATTTCTCAGCAGGAACGAAAAAAAACTGTCATTTTGAGTTCAGTTGATGTTGAGTTGTTGACTGTTGAAAGGCGAATAGGAGTTAGAGTAATAGCTCTCCTGGGACCACCACAGAAACAAGATGATTCTTATATATTTCCATATGTATCTACAGTCTGCGGCCTTATCTACTATGTCTCCGGGTTTTTTTTTGAAGCGTGCATATATACAAAGTAGATTTAAGGAACCTACAAGCCTGTCTTCCAAATTACATAATGTGCAACTTTTCTCCAGGCTTTTTTTTCACGTACAAAAAAAACAACAAAGTACACCGAAGGTAGCTAGCCACAAAGGTTTGTGATGGTACAGATACCTGTTTTTTCTACACTGACACATATTATCTGTCTCACCGGGAAACCAGGTCATCCTAAAAAAATGAAATTTTACAAATTGGACGCATACAAATGATGAGCACGAGCGTAATAGAGTTACATGGAAGGCTAGAGTATTGTTCATAATGGACTAAACTTGTTCAAGGGAAAAGTGAAAATGGAAAGGGAAGTGTTGTTGGTATTTTTATTAGTCTACTAATTCAACCCACACTATATTACCACACATTATTTTGTACACTGTAATTTAAGAGGGAAAACGCTGGTGACAATTTTATGCAATTCCTGGTTGTTGGAAGTTGTCTAAAGTTCTTACTAATTTGCTACTGAGTGAACGACGTGGAGATAATGTTAGTGATAAAATGCACAAAATTACGCGAGCAATCATTCTTCGTGGAACACGATCGAGAAACATGCAACTTTAAAACAAATTGGTGTCTTTCTCGAGTTGCCATATGGATGGGTGCACACAGTTCTTAATATTACCTAAGACACCTTATTGTGAGCAAAAAAGTGGAATTGTGGTGCATGTCCCATATCATTAGTCTGGAAGATTTTCTCTTCTCTGTGAGAATGGGCAGCCTTGCGTCTAAATGAGAGATTAAATCTGACGGCGTCTATGTTTACCCGTAAATGAAAGGGAGCATTGTTTCCCAGGAACTAATCCCTCTATTCTCTCCCTTTTCCTTTTGAATTCCCAAGTAACTGTTTACTCCAACTTTATAGCTTTGACTGTGCGAGTGTTTGGGCGTTCCTTCCGGGCGCAATTTGTTCGCATCTAAAAAACTGCATCATTAAGAATGAGAAATTTTGGAAGGAAGCTCACCCTCATTTTTTTTCATGAAAAAGGGCCTCTTCTATCCTGTCTTTTTTCTGCTTACACAAAAAAACGGTTTCCTCTCAGAAGAATGGTTGTGTGCAATTTTGTACTTATGACAAAAAATATTCATATAAATTCACCTCCACAAACATGTCACTCTTACCTTTCAAGTTTCACACGGCACCAGAGCAGAAACGAAAGCGGAGGAAAGAAAGACAGAAAGAAAAGTGGGCAAATAAAACCCCTTCCTTGTACTCCCACACTTTCGCTTATCTAGACGTTGCTTTTTCTCTGTTCTCATCTTCCATTTCGAGGGAAACATCTTTCACAAGAAATAAACCGGTTTTTGAGAATACAACAATATATATATTTGGTGTAGTCATGTTTAAAATATGTCAAGTGAAATAGACATGGCACGGCACCCACACACAAAAAAACCTCTCTCCATCCATTCTCGGCTTATTCCACAAAGAAAAGTAGTGACAGTGGCTGAATGGACATGTGAATGGTGGAAGTGCAAAGAGAAAGAGAGAAAGCAGTTCAAGAGTGCTTTGAAACCACTCATTCTCATTACCATTACACACGTATGAACATAATATTTTCCTCCTCTCATTTCACATGTAGCCAGCCGACTAAGCTTCTTTTCTGTTTACACATTTGGTTCTCTCCTCCTTCCCAGATATTAAAAGCGTTCCACCATCTTACAAAAATCTGGGAACTCGTATAGGGCCCCACTTATCTGGTTTTGTTTGGCTGGGTTCTTTCCCTCAGTCTCCTTTGGTCGTCTCTCATATGGCTTGTGTGCTTTTAATCATTCTGTGAAAACACCACTGAAAATTGTTCCTCCTCGCTCTCCATACTGTTTCTCTCCAGCAGCAGTGGAGGATGGAAAATGGACACAGGAGATACTCACATGTGTGTGTGCGTGTCTGCATAAAGTAGAACTATGTACATAACTAATGTATACTTTAGTCTAAAATCCAGTGAAACACGAATTCACATTTTCTATCTTCCCTTTTCATTATTTGTATCATGCGAAACTCTTCAAAATCAGCCAGCATTATCATCATCATCATCAGCGTTTGGGAGGAAGCTTCATCTTGAGAACATAACTTTTTAAAGGCTATTTTCCTCCACGTTGAAAAGGGACGTAAGGAAAGGAAGGCATTTTTCAGCTGCTCTTTGCAAAGTGCCCGCTTGGCTCGCTCAACTCATTCAGAGACATTTACTCTTTTAAGTATGTTGATTTAAGACGATGAGAAAATATAGAGAGCTAACGTGCACACAGGTTTTACTGCTCCCTTGCCTTCATCCAAGCAACTACTGTCATTTGGGATTCTCCATATTATCCCTTTTTCCTTTCTCCACAAAAATTTGGAGCAAAGGAAACAAAAAAGCTACATAAAAATGGTGTAATAGCTCAACATTCACAATGCACATTACGTAACTTGCATATTACATCTACGCACTGGAGCGTGTCATTCGGTTGTATTAGCGAGTGCATTTACGACAACAGAGAAAAATATAAGAAGGAAGAAAATAAGGGAGAGTACATATTTAGGTGGCGGAGAAGAGAGAGGAATAAAGACGGGAAGTAAATAAAAGATGTTTCTTCCTTTTTATTCCACCAGAATACAATCACGAGGCAGATACCAATTTATGGGAGCTTTTTTTTGGAGAAGAAGGAAGTTGTCCTGGTAACAAAGTGCCCATGGCTACTCACATGACAAACACAAGACTACAAGACTTTGCTGCTACTAATATTTTTTTTTCCTTTCTTTGCTTATTTGATTCGAGTCTACTTCTCTTCCCGTCTTTATAAACTTTCTCCAAAGAGGAAAGGAAAGGAAGAAAACAACTCATGTAATATGTAGAAATTGCTATTATTGCTTTTTTTTCGAGACGCGAAAATGGTAATAATATACAAGTTAAGTAGGAATCGAGTATGTACGTAAGTGGTCCATGTCATGGAAGCACCACATGTTGGATATTATTCCAGTCTTTTGTTATTGCTATTGATGTAATTTTCGAGGATTGTGGGCATAATGTGGTGAAATACGACACGCACATTATTACACCACTTGATTCTCCCATTTCCGCAATATTGAATCTAATTTATGGATATGCTGTCAACAAGTAGGAAGTGTGTCTGCGAATACGTACTTTTTCTCTCAGCCTGGTGCTTATCAAGATAGAGGATGAAATTGAAATTTCAAGTGATTCAGGTTCTTGAATTTGTTAAGAAAAAGTAGCATTAATATGAAGCCGTGGATGCCGTGTGAAGGAAATAAGAGTATAAAAGTGTTTTGATTTTTCTGATTTGTGCCCACTGTTCATTTTTTTCAGGTTCTTATCAGCAGTTGAGATTCGTATTACATTAACATTGTACGTTCAGCGCAGTTGAACCAACCATTCTTTATTAAAAAGTAATTTAATATGGATTTTGGTAATTGAATTTCTTTGACAATAATAATAACATCCAACTTCATTCTCCTTGCTTTGTTATATTTTTGCGTTGGCAGGAGAGTTATATTGTAAACATAAGATCTACTGCTACTTTGTACACATCAGTCTAGCGTTTATGTAGTGTACCTACGAGACTATTTTTACGCAATCACGTTTTACAGAATATATATATATATATATGTTCTATTGTTCTCTTTTTTTTGCAGGTTTGAGTTGCGGACAGGAAAATGTGAAACGTTGATCTTTACGAAGCCGTACTGCACCAACTTTTCTAGTGTAACAAACGGGTAAAGGAGAATAGCACCGGAGAGTATACACCGTTCCTTGGACTAAAAAACGAGCGAAATTTTTTATTGTTCTTGAAAAAAAAGTGAAAAAGGAAACCCTGTACCGAGACGCACAATGAGTTGCCCATTTTCAGGAGGCCATTTCCAAGAACAAAATGGCAGTTCATCGAAAAGAGCTCCCTTGATGAGGACCAATACTCTTGGCCAGAGTACTTCTGAAGATCTCAATTTGTCCACCTTAAGTGCAGCCATTGTGGCATTGATTATTCCTCAGGTATGCTGTCTACATTTTTTATGCAATCCTCATTAACATGGCTACAGACAAATCACCCTTTTGTTGGCACTCGGCTACCATAAAGTCGCCAGAATTCAATTTCTGTGGTCATTTGTATTTTTGGTAGCAAAGCTGTCCCATTTGTTAGCTCGCCGTCAATGGAAATATTTTTCTTCGCCCGTTTTCAATGTATGTAGCGGGATTTTAAGGAGCAAAATAGCAACCTCAGTTCGGCAACTATCAAATATCTTCATTTTTTATAGAGTGAAATCATCAAACATGTTGGTAATAAGTCAGGGTGACATTTTGACTCTCGCGCATATTATCTTCTCCTCGCAGACATTCATTACCCATGATTCACCAATTTGGACTTCCTCATCCATACACAATAAATAGTGATTGCGGTGAGTTTGTGCGCCCGGCAGGACGAAATTATGAATGTATGCAAATGATGGGGCTCATTTCTGCTTTTCTGGTGGTTGGGCTTGTTCCCGAGGTTTTTTTTTGTGGAATCCCTTTTGTTGCTGGAGCAGTGGTGCGAGCACGAGTTCACCCAAATCCACTTGACTAGATAACACACAAATGATCACGGATCGTTTCTCAATTTTCTTTGTAGTCTCATTTTCGGAGCAGTCCTTCCTTGTTTTCAAATGGGAGAATTGGGATTGAGAAAATTGGAATTAGGGAAAGGAGTGCATCGATTGTGAAAAGCAGGAAAGGGGAAAGGATTAAATCAAAACCAACATAACATTATAATGTAATGCCTGCATAAGACGTGTCTGCTCTTCACCAAGTGGCTACCTCAACCAACCATTCAAATCCTTCCGAAAAGGGATAATTTATGGAAATTCTGGAAAATTCACTCACTCTCACTGTTTAGACTGCCGCTGAATATTTATAATTAATACTCTGCTTATCATTCCAGGCTATTGTTTTAGAGTGCTTAGCTATCACACATAGAATTTATACCTTTGCATAAGTCTATTTTGAAAGAAAATGCCTGACTACACTTTTGTTCAATTGATCCCAAATCTTCCATCTCGTTTGCAAAAGAGGAAACTCCACACAAAACAAAGCCAATCTTGCACGAGTGAAAGGCATCAACAAAGAGACGCTGTTGATGATATCGTGTATGTGTAACCAACTGGAGCATCCCACACGCAGACAAACAAAAACTAACAACAACCGCCATAGGCACACTGACTTCCTCTTTCGATGAGGCAAAACCTGTTATTTATTTTCTACCTTTTTTCCCTCCTTTTCCCATCACATCCCATCATATTCACTTTATTGCCACAAAGATGCAAGAAAATTCCCTGTTTTTTGGTTCATCCAAAAAAAAAATCCTGTGGAGAGAATCTAAGCAAAAGCCATAATCGTTCATGAAACGCTTTTGTTGTTTTAGTGGTTTGATACCGCTGTTTCATATGGGAACATCCTGCGTTATATTAATATCGGAACCAGCACAACCACCAAAAAGTGTCCGCAATCTTCTTTTTCGCAAAAAATACAAATTATAACGTCTCTGTGTTAGTTCCTATCCACAAGTATATATATGTATATAATGTTTTTGGTGTACGGCGAGTCTCAATTTTTTACTTCTTTTTACAAAACTGTTTTTACTCATGTAATAATATTATGGAGCACCGTAGCAACTTATAGATCCTTTTATTTTTCTGTACCTTCCTTTTATACCTCTTAAGTATCTTGCTTGGCTGTCTTTCCTTGATAGTGCGGCTCGGGCAGCACGGCACGCAGGAGTGTGGAAGCAGTCGTGAGTCATGCGGTGGTAGCAGGTGATGCAAGACAATTTTCCTTGTATAACACCATTTAAAAAGACGATACTTTTTTTTGGAGCCATGCAAGTCCTTTTACAGACACAATGAAAGCGAAAATAAACTTTGTAGTTGTTGTACGTGTGCACGAGTTCTTCTATCACTCCAGCGCCAGTGTTTACGCTGCTTTTACAATTTTATTTTCGCGAACCTGCCCAGCCAACCACCAATCCCGAAAAGAAACGTTTTCATGTAAGAATGAACGGTTATAGAGTGACGGAGACATATGTATGTATATGCACGAATTCGTATTGAGAGAGTGTTCTCGCGCATTTTCTTTGTACAGGGTTATGGCAGGATTACTTGGGCAAATATTTATCATAGTGGTGGAACACGAGCGACTTAACATGTTCCACACAGCCCGCTCTTATTCTTCCGTTATGTAGGATGGTAATTGTGGATTTTTTTGCTGGCTTCAGCCGAACCAAAAGAAAAACTTACCTCGCTTGTTTTACTTTCCCTTTTTTGAATTCCATTTAAATTGGAAAGCGGCACAATTATTGCCTCAGAAATATCACTTCGTATACAATAAAATGTTTGCTGCTGGTGCCACTATGCTGCTGGCACGCCTCCCCAATCATTTTCTAAGTTTCTCTTCTCCCAAGAAAAAAAGCTGTAACTGTTAATCATCTTTTTGTTTGAAGTGGTACACACTTTTTTCTCAATTTCACTTGGATTACCTTTAGTTTGTTCCAGAAATGGTTGAGAGAGAGAGGGATAGGAAAAAGTGCTGGCGAGAATGCAGGTGAAATAAATAGATAATTTGAGAGAAAATGTGATCATGAATTCATTCTTACCGTTTTTTTTCCGAGAGTTTCACCTGGCTTCACTTTTTATGAGAGCTGGATTAGCATTCAAGAAGTAAAGAATACTTTCCCTTTTCACAATAGTAGTTTCAGTGTTTGGATATTTCCCTTTTGCTCAGGGAAAAGAGCTTAAGTGCTTACTCTAAGTACATATATATATTTTAGATCATGCCTGGCATAAAAAAAGCATCTTTAAGTTGCTGGAATCAGTTAGTTAAGCAGTGCTTTCTTTTCTCACACTGCGCATTACACTGTTTTTGTTCGTTGGCGAGAAATAAATGGTCCCCTCTTAGCTCTCTCCCACTTTTTTCATCAAGTCAGGGAAAAAATGAAGAGGGAAAATGTGCTCACGAGAGACAGAGACAAAAAAATGGGGAAGGAAAGGACACAGAAACTTTTTTTTGTATGTGAGCTACCGATTTTTCACCTACCTACATCCCAGAACCACCACCACCTCGGACCACCCACAGCGATAAAATGAGCTCAGAGGAAACCCACGCCGGCACTGAGAATTGTAGTGGGGGTATTATATTAACAGAAAAAGAAGTGAACCAGAACGCCATGGAAGCACCGCTAACATGTTAGAATTTTTTTTTCTCTGGTTAACTTCGGTGCACCATTATTTCACACATTTTCATTTCAATCCTTTTCCCGTCACATCTTTCGTATCTGTGAGGCACATTGTGACACCGTTTCCTATCGCTATCCTTTTGTATTGTCATTACAGAGCTCACAAGAATAGCATGAGGTTTTCCACGAAAATGGATAAGGAATAAAGGCGAAACAAAAATGTTTGCTCACTTGTAGTGATTTCGGATGTGACACACCTATAATAATATGTACACACACATGTTCGAATGTGTTGGCTGATGTTTCTATAAATCCCACATTTCTCCAATATGTTATATAGCTTCTGGTGCTCCGCAGAGAGTCACTCGTTTGCTGTCATTATTTTTTGTATTTTTGGATGGTAAGGCCTGCAGTTGGATTTATTTATGTATGCATGCCTGCAGAAATTGACTTACGCGTGCGGATGTTGGCAACGAAGCGCCAAGTGTACTCATGTGACATTTTGTCAATTAAATTAAACAAACCAAAGACGCGAAAAGGAGGGACATTATATGCTTAAAAAACCAGACTGAAACTGTATTTGTATCTTTAATGTTTTGCATCAAACGAAGAATTTCAGCGTAGAATAACAATAACACTTCGTCATCCTTCCCATTAAACTCTCTGTGAAAAAGCACGGAGAAACCACCGGGAGCTTTCCACAAAGCTTGTGGTGGTGGCAGCAGACGAGTATAATTTTGGGAAGCTGTATGTGTGCTCATTGATTTCACTCCGAGTCGATTAGGAATTGAGTGTGCTGACGCAAATAAAGGGAAATGAGTGGCAAACCAGCTACTTTAACGAAAAGAAGACATCGCCCAACAAAAGTCGCTGAATAAACTTTGTCGAAAAAGGAA
Source organism: Troglopedetes dispersus (assembly GCA_027744215.1). NCBI lineage: Eukaryota > Metazoa > Arthropoda > Collembola > Entomobryomorpha > Paronellidae > Troglopedetes > Troglopedetes dispersus. The sequence goes on from JAHZNF010001265.1 coordinate 11,421, forward strand.
GGGATGTGATAATGAAGGGATTCAGGAGATTTTACTGATTCCAAAATTACCTCAGCTTATCTTGATTCAAATGTTATGTACATGCTCCAAAAATAGAACTCATTCAAAACAATGAACTGAGACGTCTAACCATAGTTTCCCGATGCTTGACGTGCATTCAAACGAGATTTAAAGTAGCAGAAAGAAAATAATAAAATTTTAGTTTCACTCCGACCTTGCATACCAAAAAATCATATTATCATTTCGTACAATTCAATAAGATTTATTTATGGCGGCAGGATATTTAAAACAGGGAAAAGTAGTTTCATTCGGAGAAAACAAAAATTATCTTGTAAAAAAATCACTTAGTTCAGCTAAGTTTTATTTGATTTGAAGAATATCTTGGAAACTTTGCCAACTGTTTTTTTACTTCCCTGTACTACTGCACCCCTGGCAAAGTCGAAGTTTTCTTTCGAAATACATGATAAACATTGTTTCTTTCCAAAGAAAGATAACCTGGGAAAATAGTGTTGTTGGTTATTGCCTTGAGTCAAAACAGGAGAATCGAAGCCTATCACATATTCATCGTAGTTTATCATGGTTTATTGTCGGATCATGAAGTTTATTTCATAAACCTGCGGAGCCAACTGAGGAAACAAAAAGGAAGCAAGAGGATTCCCACAGCGATTTGGAAAATATAAAAAAAAACTTTTTCCCTTGTTCAACTTTGTTTAACGTTTGACAGAGTATTTAGTTAAGACAAAGGGGGCCAATAAAAAGCATAGGAAAAGATGAAGTCAGAGGTAGAAAAAAAGAGAAAAGAGAAAAATGCCTTCGAGTGAAGATACCCGAGTATGTGTACATAGGTATATATACAGCATCTTATTGTTGACAGTCTGGAAATTTCTCGAGTGAAATATTGAAAACATAGCTGATCGGATTGGTAATCTGTTCGCTTCACTCGCCTAACATTATTCCGACTGTGAACAAATAAGTGGAGATGAGCATTAGTTCCCCAACTCTCCTTCCATAACACTTGGCAAGCACACGTGCCATTTTTGCCGCATAGTAGATACCTTCAGCCGCTCACTTGCATTCTCAGACACATTAACTTTTATACCTCCATAAACTTTGTGTAAATCATTGGGTATGTGAAGCCAAAAAAATGTTCCATCAACTTCAGAAATTATTTTGATTTAAACGACATTAGTGTCTACATCAAAATGATTAAGATTATTTTCCCGAAATTTATTTCCAACGAAAACAAAAGTAATTTATTTCGCAAGAACGAATATATAGAAACTCATTTTTTTTGTGGAAAGAAGTCATTACGCTTCCTTCAAGTACACAATGATCTAAGTGCATTCTATACTGTTCTCTTGGTTCACTATACAAAATACATGTAAGCTGAACATGATAAGTAAGCCAAGTGAAAACATAAAGAACCGATGCCACTTCAAAAAAAACCTTCCGCTCGGAGTCATTTAGGCGAAACCTTTTCACTCCCTGTCAGCTTCAGTTTTGCACACACACGCAGATCTTTATTTCATCACTCAGGATACTACGGTTGATTAAACATCCAGGTTAATCCGAATGCAAGTGTGTTTATGGGTGGATCCAGAATCCTTTCGGTTTCCTGTTTTTGTCTACCTTCTATTATGGCAATGCTGAATGGAAGATGTGCTACTTGAACAAATTACGCAGTGCCTTCTTTTTTTGCCATAAAGACAAAGAATAATAAGAAAGCGAGAAATCTTGAGTATATTGCAATCAACTTAATAAAATGTGTGTGTGTGGTATTAAAGTAATGGGAAGTTTTAAAAGGGAGAAAAGAGCTTGTTTTTCCTTCAGAAGAAAAAAAATACACTGTTTGTTTTATCCCACGAATTTGCTGGGAAACCATAAAAAACATTAAAGGCTTTGATACAGCTAATAAAAGGTCATTGTATAGGATATGTGTGTGTAGTGGAAAGTAGGAAAGGTTTTTTTGGACATTCTGTGTTTTTACAGGGATTGAGAAGAGGTGGTTTGCGAACTTAGCATGGCTTTGTTGCCTGCTTCCAAGTAACGCATAATGGCTCAACTTTTTGGAATAGCAAAGTACAAAAAAGAGATTACAATCTGAACACGAGTGAATGTACTCTTGCTTCACAGAAGAGTGGTTGCCTTTGGTCAAATGGCTTCAAAAGGATTGCGAGGTCAGACAAAAAAACAAGGAGCTAAAATTGTACTGCGCTTAGATTTTGTTATGGGTTCTTTGAAAAAGAAAAACATCTATGATGCGACTTGCAATTTGATAAGGTTTTTATGTACTTTGATAAAACATTGTACACTTGTTCATTTCTCAATATTAAACAAAACAATATAAGAGCTAAAAAGTGAACGATTGGGATACCTAAAAATAATTTGAAGGCAATCTTTGACTGCAATTATATTGGATTTTCGGGTCGCTTACAATTCGCCTAAAAATAAATTCTTTTATGAAAAAAAAACTTTTTCCTCCATGTCGGAGCACGTGTAACTAACAACATACGTGCTATTTACTTTTTCATCGTGACCACTACTCGGCTTATTTGGAGAAGCCAAGTTGACCATTCATCTTGAAGCAACTAGTGCACCCGATAAATACTTTGCGGACGTGGCTGTCTGCATGAAGGGTTCCTTTCCCACCAGGAAACACCAATTTTCTAAAATGAGGAAGAAACGAGTGGGAGAATTTTTATAGCTTCCAATTTTCCCGGTTTTTCTAGGATTTTAGTTGTCATTAGTAGCTCCTCAGCTTTCGAAATTTACAGGGTCCTTTTCGAACAATTTATGTGTGTGGTCGTTGCAAAAGAGCACATGGTTTGCGCTCCACGAGCCAATTAAGTGACCTCCAAAAAATCCATAATTTTCAAGGGATAAAACTTTTTCCTCAACTTCTCAAAACATTGAAGACAAAGCAGTTTTTTTAGAAGTTAACCGAGCAGAAGGCATGCCCTTCCTTGTTTATAGGCACATGAGCAGTAAAACGGTATGGATTATTGTTTAAAAAATTGAGAGTCGTGTCGCGTCCCCTCAAATTTGTCACAATAAAGCACAAGTCACACAGCAAGAAAATTTGCTGTAGGAGACTAACAAACTTCCCCGAAAAAAAAGTAATAGACTCGCGAACCATTGTGCCTCCTGAGTCACTGACAACTCACGCTATTTTTTTTTGCACAAGGTCTGCACAATGGAAAAAAGAATACGCACGAGTAAGTATTCTTGTCTTCTTCAGCAATTCCGTACAAAAACGTAGCGTTCCTCTCTCTCAGAATTACAGGGACGCCTATAATCTTTCAAGTAAAAAGGGACATTTTCAACAAAGACCATACTCTTCGATATTTTCAACAGATCGTCTTTGTTCAGCACACGATTAAGGATCTGAGTATATATAAATAGGTAATGTGGGTACTTATGGATGTATCCTTTATTTTTTAGACTTTGGTATTCAAGGTGGTAGAGTGCCACATGCGTGAATAAAGGATTTTGTTGCAGGGATACCTCATTGCCATCGTTCAATATGCCTGCCTAACCGTACTGCATTCTTTCCTCGGCTTTTTTATTTTAGGCTGGAAATGTATAGAAATTTACAGGGATACGGCAAGGCCAAGAAGTAGGTATTTTTTTGTTCGACGGAAAAAATGATAATAAAGCCGGATTTTTCTCCTATTCTTTATCTTACCTCGAACAAAGCAAGCGTCTCCTAGAAAAAAATGGGAGATGGAACGCAGGGAGCAGCAGCGCAGTTAACATTGTCCACATTCCATTGCATCCCGGAAAACGCTCACTTTCCTGGTCAAAGTGGGTTTCAGTCATGGTCGCCTAACTCAGTAATTCTACTGTTAAGATCTAACTTTTCCACACATTGAATAACCTCACTAAACTGTTTGACCATTGAGACGAAAAAAAAGGATAGTATTTTCTCGTCTTTAACAAATTGTTGTGAACGTGGGAATTCCAGTGTGTTTGGGTACACTGGTATGTCTGATTGAGGTGTCCAATATTCAAGTAGATCGGAGCAGCAATAATCCTACCCCGAAAATCAAAGTTTTATGTCAAATCTTACCCTATCCGTGTTACAGTCTTCTCAACAGCTGAGTGGACAATCAATAAATATTTGGAGTTGGAGAAGGTACACCCGTTAATAACGAATCTGATTAAGTCATAATCGTAAACAAGAATGTCAATGTTACAGCACAACTCCGAGTCTCCAAGATTCCATCAGAATAGCTCAAAGAAAGAACCCCCATCCATATCCTTCTTTCCAGGAATAGTCTCCAGAAAAAGTTTTTCCATTTCTTTCCAAAAGTTGCATACAAAGTCGGTGGTAATTCGTAATGGATACTTCTCCCTCATTTTTCCTCCACTCTTTGGAGTTCCCGATATATTCATGAATGAATGAGAAGTAAAGGATCCTTTTCGGGAGATCTTGTTCATAAAACTGATGACAAACAATGAAAAGAGATCTCCGCATCTTGACAATCCTTCCCCCATATTTTTTTTATTAATATTGACGCAACAAAATGCAAAGTTTGATCAGAAGAGAAAGGAAAAAAAAGTTTTTCTTTTCCTTCAAGGTCTTCCAATCTTATCCAGAAGAGAAATGAGATTTTTTCCCGCAGACTCTCTACATTATCCCTTTTCCATAATTTCGTAATATTAGAAGAAAAAATACTTGTATCTTTTTTATAGAAAAAAAAAATATTTTTTTACTTGTATATTCCCTCCACAACGTAATCAAACTTTTAACTCTTCTCTGTGTGCATATTGTATGTGAAAAGAGGAGGAGAAAGCATACACTGTGTAATGATCACATAAGCATATTTCTTCTTCCTGTATCCTTTCCAATAACAATGTTAGATCCTTGTTGTACTTTTCTTCATTTAACCAACTTAAAGTTTCGGCTCAGCAGGGAAACATGGTGGCTGCTGTGGTGAAGGAGAGAAAAGCACTTGAGTAGGAGTAGTAGCGAGTAATAATACCATAACAATTTCCTATCCGACAATAGAGGCTGAGAATAAGATATATAGTCTCATGAAGATAAAGTGGTTGATATTAGGGAAAAAATAGCTAACAACATGATGATGAAACATAACAAGGAAACTTTTTTTGTCATAACAAGAAGACCATATTTAACAAAAAAAAAAGTTTTCTCGAGCTGCCATCATCATCTTCATCCTGACGACCGGGAAAGGTAGAGTGAAAGTGGAAGTGGAGCACGCCACCAGCCACCACCAACCACTACCGCTATTCTACATGTTTATATATCTGTGGGGCTATTTTTCCAGAGACTATATGGTAAATATTAGAAGAAAGTTTTTTTGGGGGGTACACACATAAAATGCTGCTGATGCTGACTATACTCCTTGTCAAATGAAAATTAGTGTCGTAAGCAGTAAAACGTTTTTCATCTGTCAGATTACCTTCTCTGAAATATTATGGGTGTTGCTTCCATCCAATAAATAACAAGAGAAGAAATTAGCTGATGATTTTTCTCCTGTGTTTTAATAAACACGTGGAATTGGAGAGCACTTCCAGCGTGGAACTCACTGATAAGGAAAAGAAGGGGGATGCGATGGGAGTACTGGGTGGTAATGATGACCTTAATTAAATGGAAAATCTCTTGGATCGTCTTCATCATAAATTTGGTCAATTCTCCCCTTGATCTGTGATACCTACGCTGTTGATCTGCCAAAAAGGTCACATTCTGTCATTTTGTGGGTGTCATTAAAGCATTAAACTTACTATCCTTGAAGATGAAATGGTCTTTTGACTTCTCAGATTTTACTTTGGGGATAGTGGGAATGAGCATTTTGTGAAATTATTTTTTTCTGGCAAGATCACAATAGACTAGTGGAGTGAGGAATGCCATTTCCGGACTAGACAAGAGCAGTAGGAGTATATGCAAGTGCCACGCCACACTCGTCATAAAATTTTTTCGAGGTAATGTTTGGGCTTAGGTGGAAGGACGAGATGCTATTTGTCAGTTAACAAGACTGACGAAAACCCATTTCATGAGTGTATCCGGTTGGAAAGTAGCACCGAGGAAAATTAAATTTTACATCAAAAACAGATAAATACTTTAGCACTTCTACATATGAAATCATTTGTAAAGCTGAACCAAGAAGAAACATGAATTGTGTGGGAAACGGTTAGTTTTTTTTAGTAAAACTGTAAAATGCTTTCAAACGTCAACAAACCCGTCAGAATATTTTTTGTGTCAACTTATACAAGCCCCCGCGTTAAACTACATCCTTTTGTCAGAGAAACAGGCTAAGCCAGCACTTGCTTTCATCGCCATTTTAAGTCGTCATCAAAACAAGTCGTGGGAATGATTTTTCGCAATCCTGTGAAAATCTGCTACGCTAAGCTAATGTTCGCGGAAAATCCCAGAGTATCATAATTACACGTTGACAATGTTTGAGCTTTGTTGCCAGAGAGAAATCCTGGAGCAGATAATGGATGACACCCAGTGTATTCACATGATTTGAATACACTTGCTTGCTCCGCCTTTTTCGAGATTAATGACATAAAAAATGAACATTCTTAGCCTGCTTAATCCTTTCAGCTTTCCTCCACCAACACACACAAGAGCCTGCCTTTCCCCAGCACCCATTTCCTTGTCGACCTTGTGCAGTAATGAGAAGGAGAAAAAGATGCTCACAGAAAGATTTTTTTTGAGACGAGAGATTAGGAAAGGCTGTGTGGGAAAAAATAATCTGCTAAAAAAAGTAAACGGGGAGATTGGTCTGGCCATATTTTTGTTTGACAGTTGACATAAAGCAGGAGAAGGAATGGGATCAAGGGCAACAATTTTCCCTTGTCAGGAGAAGCAGCCTATAATTTAATTAAATTTGACAGTTCTCCTTAAATAATTGAATCAGAAATGTCAGCATAACATTATGCAATATATTAGGGCTTCCCTAATATATTCCCTGCGCCCAAGAATAATAATACTAATGGCCATAATCATTATGGAGGAGGCCGTGCGCAAAATACTTGGTGCGTTTTTACTTACTCTCTCCTCTAGCAAGGAGGAAATAAAAATATGTCCACATATAGCACAGGATGAGATGAGGATGAAGGAGTCTGTTTATACCATAACCGGAAGATCAAAAAGAGGAAAGCTAGTGTCAGCTTGCTTTTACTTTGAGACAACAGCAGAGCAGAGGAGCTAGACCCAGCAGATTTTTTTCTGCTACATTCGAAGAGACTCCTTCCAACCAAATATTTCGCAGCTTCTTTTAAGTTATTTTTGGGCCGAGCAGCACGTGCCAAGAGGAAATATATGGAGGAAATATTTTTTTTTTCGTTTTCTTCACCAGCTGTCTGATGAATGGAAGAAATACTAAAAGTATTTTGTTGCTTCCATCATCCAAACATGGCAAACGTTTGACAGCGGTATTAGGAAACTCTGGTAAAAGTATTAAATACATCATGTGTACATTCACATCCTAATAATGGGTAATGTTAGCGAAGGAGACAAGGCGGGGAGGTTGGGAGAGAGATGAGGATAAAAAAATATGAGAGTTTTGCTTACGCAAGTCGCGTTGGTTGGTAAGCCTCGCGGAAACAGGGCGGCTTTAAGACGGGGGTATTAAAACTTAAGGTACTGGCGGTAATACTCTGTGTTGGCGTGTGTTGCTCTGTTGTGTACACAACACCTCCAGGAACCATTCACGTCAAGCTGATGCGGATGAGACAGTTTTAACTTTTAGTTGAGTTCAAGAGAAAGCTCCTGGTATCATCTGCACATTGGAGGGAAGGCCTCGGAGCAAAAGGAAAATGTGTGTATCTAATGTTAAGTACTACCCAAAATGCATGGCTAATCGATGCCCTGGCTTATTAGTGGAGTTTCCTAGCTGTAAGCAATCATCGAACTTTTCACTTCCCAAAAACTTTCCTCTTCTGCATACACACACATGTATATGGATACAATATACATATATACACGTTGTAACAGAAGTTTTATTTAAAAAAAAAGAAAGATGGGATTTTAGTCGACTCATTATCATTGCATGGGAATGAATCACGCTTTCCCTTCCCCAAGGGAAAAGGATAAGCATGAAGAAAATTTGTTGCGAAAAAGGAAATAGTTGAACGTGCTGGATCTATTTCATTCGTGACCATTGTTTCCTGTCTGCACAAGGGAGAATGGGAGACTTGTTTAATGAGTTCATTTTAGAGGAATTTAAAAATAAACTTTGGGATATCTTCCGGGAAGAAAGACTGAAAGTTTGATTTCAGGATGTGGAAAGTTATCCTCTATGATACATTAATAGACCTTAATGTACACCTTATCGAGGGTTGGGTTAAGTAAAAACGTGAAGAATTTCTGTATAGTATCTGCTAGTTGGAATAATCTGTAAACATTGTACCTAAGAAATCTAGCGGAGTTTGCTACGCACGTGGATGCATTTACGTACAAAAGTCTGAATCAGACAATTCAGTTTAATGCAAATATTCAGCCCGATTAGAATATGACTCCCTTCCAGTATGTGACCAGCAACATGTAATTCAAGAATATCAGTACCGCGGAAAAGTGAATTCCTTCACTAAATTTTGTCAGCAATTCTTCCGTTGTTGACGCAACTGTTAATTCAGAATTGGAATGTTTCAATAAAATACATTTTACTCAGTAATAATATGTATGTAGGTATCTCTGACATACACACACAAATTGTAATTGCTAATAAAAGCCTTTGCAAATTACATATTCAAGGTGAAATTGGAAATCCGGCGCGAAGGAAAGATAAGACTGAATAAAACTGTCAAGCCACACGTTAGTTATATTTTATTTACAGTAGCTGACTAAATTTTTGACGATAATTTTTGTGGCTTGTTTATTTATGCAAAAGTGTATTGAATTTCTAAGAAAAGAAATATAAGATATACAAGCGAGATCAAGGAGAATTCTCCTTTGATCAACAAACAGATCAATTTAGCAAGCTTCGTTCAGAAGGAGGAGGTTCTCCAGATTGATTTATAATTGATAACGTTGTCATCAAACAGTCTTGAGGATCCTCTCTTTTTTATTACTAGCTGCACGGGTGAAATCAGGCGTGTATCCATTACCACTGATTCCGATCCCGATTTCAAGAGTCGTCTCAAGCACTCCTTTTTTTCAAGAAGAGAAGTCAATAATGTGGTACTTTGTGGGATCCCCAGTTTCCTGTATGTCTGTATCTTTGTTTGTGTCGGTGGAGGTTTCTTTCATTCATCACATCCAACCAAGATTACTTCACCACGCCGGCTTAATCCATCCTCATAATTCTATTCCAGCAAGAAAAAGTCCACGACGGATATCATATTACGGATTTTGTTGATTAAAGACTCTCGTCACGAACTGGGCCCCGGCCCACGGGGAATGTCAATGAACGGCGAAAGACACACTGACGTTATGTAACCAGCCACTACTACTACTCCGAAATAGGATAAGGAGGAGAGTATCTAGGCAAAGTGATACATGTGTGTAGCCCAAATCTATATAGCCATATTTCTAGTTTCAGAAGAAAAAATCTCCGTGGTGTGCTCAACGTACACGTCCATTTTTCTGCTGAGAGTTTGTGCTTCTGATCTATCAAATTGATTAAATTTCAAATCTACAATGATAAGAGCATTTGCTCGTGTAGTGAACACTTTAAGAAACAAAAAGAGCAACTTTTATCCCGGAGCCCTTCGTCAGCAGTCTTTCATCGAAAGAAAAATAGAAATCAAGCTGATTGCAATTGTGCAAAACAAAAAAAAGGAAGAAACAAACTTGCCGGAGTGAAGATGATGATGATATGATGATGATAATATGTAATGATGCTGGAAAACCGATGATAAGATTACACCTGAAATTTCGAATTGATTTTTCTCTCCGTTGAATTATTTACAGCGGTGGAGCGAGGTTTTTCCCGTGGTTTGATAGGAATTCTAAAAGAGAGAAAAGATGCTCACAAGTCAACTCAGAGGTCCGAAGTCCTTTTTCCTTTATTTATACAGCCTCCTTTTTTGGGGTAATGTTTTTTTCCTTCAAGTTAGTTTTACAGGAAGGAAATGCTTAAATATAGAAGCTCTCGCCAGGAAAAAAAAGATTTCTGAAGTTGCACGAAATGGAGGGAACACACGTGCCATGAAAGTTTCAGCCAGAGTTTGAAACCATAAAAATAGTTTGTCGTCATTAAAAAATTTCTGGTTTCGTGGGAAATTAAGGGAAAGTAAAATAAACCATTCTTCGCTCAAAATTCTTAATCAGTTGAAGCTCAGATTTGTCAGAAACCTTGTCAATTTCAGTTTCATAGTACAATCTCAAAAATCGCACAAAATATACGTCCAACAAAATACACGGATGCTATTTCAAGGTAACAAGTTATACCTAGTTTTTTTAATGCACACATTACCGTAGCACCACTGGGAAGCGTCGTGTAACCCGTATATAGTTCATATGAAATTGGGATTGTCGACTCTAGGTGAAACACTAATATTCCAACTACCCCTGCACACATGTAGAAGGCAGGAATGAGAATCAAGTGAGAGAAAAAAACCACAGACAGACTAGAAGGCCAAAGGCTATTTTCGAGAGAAAAGAGCAAAATAACTTGCTGAAGCGTTCATTGAGGGGGAACCAACGCTGAAAAAATATATTATATATTCTTTTTACACATGCGGATCACATGCTGCAAAATTTGGCACGTACCGGCAATACCAAGGATCAAGTACCAAAACAGCGAAGACCATACTTGAAAACCTGGGCCACCACAAAACAACTGCTACCTTCTTTTCGATGATGTTTCCCAGTTTCCGCAAAAAATGATATAAAAATAAAGAGGAAAAAATCCGAGAACTGTACCTCACTCTTAATGGTATTATTAACTGCCTAATTTAAAACTTTATGTGTTTTTGGGGTATCTCTACATTTTCAAGTGTTCATTCAACTATTAGATATTTTTGCACTGGATTGAATAACATTCAGGTTGTATTAATTGTGAATATTTCACTCTGCTTTTGATACCTTCATAATATTCATTCCAGTGATATAATGCGAAAAGGAAATGTGGGAGACGACCCATACTGAATTTATAAAGAAGTCCGGAAACTTTACTGTACCACTTGAGCTTCCAGAGAAAAGGGCATGATACATTCATGGCAGAGACAAACGTGGTCACAATCCACTTACTGGGAAAATTACACCACGGAGAATTTATTTGCGGAAGTGTGGAAGTTAGCCGGTCTTCATGTTCAATTCGTTCTGAGTTACAATCTCACTTTTTGGGATAAAAAGTCCCACACCTTTTTTATGGCATTGGAACAGCTGAAATACTATTTTCTTCGCATCACACTAAATTCCTTTTTGATGAAATATAATAAGCTGGAATAAATGGGTTTGACTTGCCCTACAATGACGCTAATCAATTGCAACCACCTTTTAAACTAGGGAATGCTAAGAAAGTGAAAACGGAGAATGTTTATAAAGCTGAACTCTGTATAAAAATATAGTTACCTTTCATGTCTTCAAAATATTCCGTACTAATGTCTTGTCATCACATAAATTTTCTACGTATATTATGAAACCAAAGTTGTAAATTTAAAATAAATTTTATATGCCAAAAAAGTAAGCCCAGGTTAAGGCCAAAAGTGGTGCAAACAAAGAAAGATAGTAAAGTTCAGAGAAGAGGCATGTAGTGTAGGTAATCAGGTATGGGACACATTGTAAACTTTCTAATTTTATTCTGCTCATGGCCCGCACAGACGAGCAAAGTTATGAGAGAGCATTTGCATTAATTGCGTACGTAATTCCCCAAGTTGTGCTTACAGCTCATGTGGCATCCCTGGTGAAAGTTGACTGTCGGTTTTTTGGCTCCACTGCTTGTTCCCTGTTCCCAAAAATCTGTGGTTCAACCTAACAGAATTTATTGCCTACCTCGCTTCTGTCACCTCATCTCACAGATGTCCTGCTAGCACTCTACCATGATCTGCATGTGGTGCTCCGTCAGCTCCACTTTTTTTACGGGTACATTTACGCCCTTTATGTGGAGCAGTCGTATGTCATGTCAATAATTTCTAATGCGCGTAATCACCACGACCTCACTGTTCCCGAAAATGTTTGCCCTTGATCTGTGGTGTGTGCTAACTCCCAAGGTTTTTTCTCATGAAAATGGATTTTTTTTTGCTGGGGAACTTGTAGCCAAAATCCAATCCCGCACCCAACCACTACTGTCATTACCATCAAGTATAATATGATTACATCGCAATAACTTTGTGACACCATGGTTCCCGAAAAATACAATTAATTCTTTCCTATAAAATGTATCCAACAAAAAAATACTTACCAATGTACAAAATTGGAACAGTAACAGTAAACTGATGGAACGAGCTGAGATTCCCAATGATGGGTTGAATGTCTTAAGAATATATAGGCTACTATATGTACAGGTTGAAGGTTTCTTGTAATTAGTTGACCGTATTTTTATTAATGTTTTCAGGATCACTTAATTGAGGAGGCCCTGTTCAATATAGCGGAGCAGCGTGACTACAATGGAACAGCAGCTACGTTTCTTACGTAAGTCAAAAGTCGCATTAATTCGTCTGATATGGTTAGTTTAATAAAACATCAGGTTCAATACTCAAACTACAAAACCTATTAAAAAGTAGTCTACTTCTGCCGATCGCTAAACCTGAATAGAAGCTACATTAACATATGTTTTAGCGCTTAGCAGGATATCTTCAGAAACTTGATGTAGGGTAAAATGGTTACTCACGATTACACAAGATCATAATTGACATTGTTTTAACCAGGATCCCCTTCTTCAAGGAAATAAAATTATTGAAGTAGAGAATGAACAACGCTCAAAAGTTTTTGCCTTATACGAAATAATGCCTTATATTATGTACCACAGGCTCTCGTGTTGAGGTGGAAACGTTTTTTACACTGAAAGTTACCGTGTAAAAACAGAAAGTTTGTTGAGGTAAGAGAAAGGAAATTCCAAGAATTTGTATGTGGTTTCTCAAATCCGCTGGGAATTTTGCTACAACTTGCAGAACTCGTACTACATTGTTCCTTTTGGGTTTATAGTAATCATTATTTAACTCTTATTGTTCCTTATTCTCGCCTCCAGGCAGGAAACCCAAGAATATAACGGGAATACAATAACTTTTACCAGGTTGATCGTAAGATTAGATGAGCAGAAAGGATTTATCTAGAATGTGGAACTGAAACCATGTGCTCAAGAGAACAATGGCTAAAATAGCTATATTTTACGGCATAACACCATCGGAATCAATCCGACAGCAATATTCTATAGTATCAAGAAAAAGTCATAATTTATAATAATTTAGAATGAAAACTGAAATATAAATTTTTGTGGATGTAATTTATTGTTGTAACTCCTATTGGTTTGTTGAAAACAGTCCCCTTTTGTTTTAAAAATGTCAACGTTGAGTTTTGGCTCTGAGGAATTGAAAAAGATAAAGTAAAACCGCAATCAAAAGGCAGATATCATAACTGGGTAACCATTTTTTTGTGCACAAAAAAGTCACTAACCACGGACTGGGGCACTTTGAGAATTTCCCTTGATCATGTTCAAGGATATTCTGTCCCTGTTCCAATTCTCATTTCACAATTGCAAATTCTTTTCCTCGAAATTCCTTTTTTACTTTTTAATTATTATTTTACACAATCCCGGTTCTCCAGGAACAGTGATATGAAGTCCATGTATTCGTACTTTGTAAGGAAATATGATTAGCATTTTGAAACAGAATAATTTGCAAGTTTTGAGTATATCCCAAAAAACATTTCGCTCCTTTAGTCCAGATATCTTACATCTATGAATACATATAATCGTTAGGTTGATCGGGCTCCTCATTGAAACAAAATTTACAAGAGAATGGAGAGCCAAGCAAACTGACGACGTCCGAAAAGTCGTTTATTTTGTAATAAATATGTGCGCGACTTTATCTCAGCTACAAATGGAAGAAAATTCGGAGTTAAATGCAATTTGTTCACTCTATTTTAAACAAATTTGTGATTATATATAATATATTTCACATAACCATTATAACATAAGTATGTACTACACTATCAATGAAGAAGTAAAAAACACAACAGAAGAATAACAAGAGGAGTAAAAACAACCAGGTCTGGATTCCCAACAGCTCTGTGAATTTATTACACCTTTCTTCCTCTCAACGTTTGTTTAAAGATTTTTGTGGCTACTATAAAGCCACTCATAAATTCCCTAAGTCGACACAAACTCACAAAAAATAGGATCTGGCTGGTCAAGATAAGTGCCATCTTTCGTTCTACATAAAAAATATTTTTTTAAACATAAAAGCGGAACGCAAAGCTGGTCAACCTCAAACCTTATATATGGCATTAGTTTCACAGCGCTTCTGATTAAATGTTTTCAGTTCAATTGTTCTCCGTGTGAGCTAAAGATAATAGTCAAACCTAATACCCAAAAACATAGCAATCTCCAGGCATTACTTAAGTGGATAGGAGGAGCATTTGAATTGCACTATGTATTATTGTATTATACTAAATATGTATGTATAACTTCGGATATGCTACATTAATAATATTGAATGTTCATTTTTCCATTGCAGGACTAAGCTTCCTGAAATTTCACGACCATGGTTATCACCATCATCGGAAAATCCTGAAGGACACACCAGCTGTCTCCATACAAAATTCTTTGATAGGGTTGCTGCAATCCTGAAAAACGACCTTAAAGGTGAGACTGGAAGCACATGGTTTACTTTTGTAACAAAAAAATTGCACGACAGGCGACTTTTTTCCTCGGCTCTCGTTTTCCTTGTGAAACCCGAGTTTGTCTCAAAACGTATAAGATGTATGTAGGTATGTATAGTTATAGTTTATCAAAGAAAAGGAAAGTTTTTTTTTGTCCTCCTCAACTTTCCAAGATGTATTTTCCCTTTCTTATAGTCTCCATTGTACCCACCGAGAATGATACACCTGTAACAATAAGAAAGCATGATCATTATTACAAAAAAAGTTTCATTCCATTCACAACAATTTACGTAACCATAATCCTTCGCAAATAGTAAAAGTGCTGCTTGTGTTTATGTGCAGATATGCATTAAGGCGTATGTATTGTAGTCTCTGAAAGGAAAGTCGCAACATGGGGTAAAGTATGGTGGACATAACATCAACCACATTACAGCATGAAGCAGGCAACATCAATGACGGCTCACCTGCTTCACTCCCATACTTAAGGAAGTTTTTTAAAGTGAATATTATGTGTGTGGGTGGCAAAGATAAGCTCATGGATGGGTGCATGGTGAAAGAAGCGCGACTGGGTTGTCGCCACACAATGAAAACAAATTTTGTATCGATTATCCCACTTATTCCAGAAGGATGATCTATTGTAAAACGGAGTGAAAGGATAATGGTTAAAACTTTGAAGAGTTGTATTTGGCTATGTCGAGTTGAAATCCGAATCCATTGTTGTAGCAGAATTGCGCGCTCTTACAACATTACCAACATTTCACAAGTCTTTGGATAACAGTTTTATGAGCTTTTCCATAATATCTACTTCCACATAATTACAAAATTTCTAATAATCATCAAAATAGACCTAATCACGCAAAAAGCTTCAACATTCTTTCTACCAATCAGTAGGAAGAGCTGTTTATACACCACCTTCGTAGGCAATATAAAAACTATTGTGAAACAAGTTTTTTTTATAAAAAGGAAGCATTTACGCCTCTTGGAAGCAGAAACTGTTTCCAGCTTTGTCATTTTAAAATGATTGGTGAGCGCTACTATAGATACAAAATCTGTATTAGAGTCAAATACCAACTACAAAATGAATTTGGATGGATGGAGACCATGGAACAACACTTATTATTGTGCTTCTTCAAAAGAAAACAAGGAAACGTGCAATATTAGAGCGTTTCGTTCCTGGAAGAAGTGAGTTGAACTAGCGTTCTTTCTAAAAAAAAAACAAAGTTGTACGGATTGAAAACAAAGTTATTGCAAAGCAAATGGGTAGGTACCTTTTGTATAAAAGCTCCGTTCCCAAAACAGCAAAGATTTCATGCGTGGGAGTTTTTTCGTTCAAGCAAACCTTTATTTCTTCAACACATAACTTTTGCGTTGTCTTGGACAAAGTAAAGCTGATGAGTCAACTACGTCTCAGGAGCAGTACTACGGCATTTTCAACGACAGCTTTAATACAAAAAATAAATACAAAATCAGCAGAAAGAATGATAAAAAAATATGTGTATTTATTTATAGCACACTTGCGTTACTTACTATACCCTTATCGGCAGAGACACATGACGAGCGATACGTAATTTAAGCAAGAGTTCGTCCTCACATTTTTGTGATTAGTTTCTAACAAAAAATCAAATTCACAATTCACGATAACCAGTTCAGAAATACCAGTAGAAGCTAACGGATAATGGTGTATTCTGCCTGAGATCGTCTTTTGCTGGCTAGCATTGAAAATTAAATTTAGCCCGTGTACTAGAAATAGAGTAATACATCAGCCGTGCCAAGATTTAACGTGTCCTCATCCGAAATAAAATTTGAATATGTCATCAAGGAACAAGTGAAGGCCTTTCCCATTTAATTTGCTAACATTTAGGTTTTTATAGCTTGCAACTCACCGTTTCACATCTCAGCTGAAATATTTATAAACTGTTTAAGAGGGCAACGACAGGTAAATCGGGCGAGAGAAGCACGGCAAATCTCCTTTCCACATTTTTTCTCGGGTACAAATGGAACAAAAGGGATAAAAAAGTGAAGTCGTGTGTGTGTGTTCATGTCTAAAAGCTTTGTAGGAGATGCTCATCTCCGCGATTGTCGCATCACTATTATTGCAGCGACGAAGAAAGGTACAAAAAATATATATAAATGGTTTTTGTCGGAGAAAGGGAATTGCATTAAGGTTATTGCATATTCCACTAGTAAAATGTACAAATAGCAGATAATTTATATGCAAAGTAAAGACACGTCATGAAAGGAAAATGGTGTTCTCGTGACTGCCAAGATGAAATAAAAAGAACAAAGCAAATATTTCAAACGCCTGCGACCATGTCAGGAAAATTATTCCGTGGATGTATACATTGTTTAAATGTAAATCGAACTGCATGCAAGGTGAAAAGGTACTTAACTGTTGTTCAGCTGTAAAAAGGAATTGCGCATTAAAGGATGGAACAAAGAACAGATACCTCATGCATTAAAAAAAAACGATATCCCGTGGTATGTTTGTTGAAAAGCGAGAACGACTTTTATTATTAATTTTTCAATTTGCTTTCAATCGAAGCAAGTGAAATTGATTCCTGGAGGTAGAAATGATGAGACGTTTTTGTTGCTGTACAAAATAAAATTGGGATGAGACGAATCGCATCCTTATAATGAAGAAGGACGCGTGTATGACTTTCTTTTGTAATTTAAAATAAATAACCTTTTGTCACTGACTTCAGGTAGGTCGGATTAAGCTCCAATGAATTTGTTTTCAATTGTAAAAATTCTTATTACGAAACCTTTGAAATTTTTGCATTACAAAGGAGCACAAAACTGAGATACTTTCATTTCAAGGGAAAATGATTAATATTCGTTCATTCTCCATTTTCGTTCGTACTTTTGTGCAAAATCTCTATAGTCTCCATTTTTACAAACTCATAATACCAACATTCATTAGAAGCTATATTACATATTATATAACCATATTTTTGGCCTCACCGTCGTGACTATAATCTTTGGGTACGTGCTTCGTTGAGGGCAGCAATGAAAACCCATTTCCAGTTCCAAAGTTCCAATTAGGGAGACCAAATATATAAAATGTTGTAGAGCACGGCCACTGTAACACGGAGTAAACAGACCGGAAAACATTCATTTATATTTCAGAGAAGGAACGTGTGAGAGAGTTGCTTGTCTTGGTGATTTATTTCTGCGACACACAAATAAGTCTCCGGGGGTTACCAAGCGCGAAAGTCGACCTTGTTTTAGGGTCGCCCTTGAGTGCACCCGAAGTAATGTATAAAAATCGTCTTAGCACGACTGCCACCTTTCATTGTTTGCGGTGGAGGCGCAAGTCCGTGATGAACTCCTTATCCTTATCACATAATTTTATAATAACACTAAGGTTCATAGAAGGCGTATGAATCAAAATACGAAAGTTGGTCTTTATTGTGAAATCTTCGCTTAAGTTGAATATTTTTTTTTACAAAAGTAGATCGAAATACAAAGATTCCAGACAGTAAGTACATTAATATATGTGTATGCAATAAAGTGAAAGTATATTAGGGAACTCTTGAACTTGCCCTTGTTGTAAGGAGTGTTTACCAAGTCATGTTTATCCAAACAGATGCACAAAAAATGTACAAAATGTTAACATTTCACACCAAAAACAGCATGTCAACGTCGTCTGCTGTGTAGACGCTCATGACACACGTCCAAGCCAGATGAAGCTTCAGTCACGGTGAACATAAATTCCAGATTCCAGTAAATAGAATTTTTCGTGGTGTGACCCAAATGATTTTTAATTATGCAAATGAGTGTCTCAGACACTTCACTCAGACAATATGCCAGAAAAAATGCTTGAAGTCATTTATATTTCTCCATTTGCCTTTGTTTCGTATTCCTCCGTTTTGAAAGTGAAGATCGATATCCTTCCTTACTAAATACACATTATGCATTAGATGTTGAATATTATCTTTTAAAAGTATTCATGCAACTGCTTTTCTTTACGTTTCATTTGTAGATGGGATTTCCGAAGTGGAGTTGGACGCCTTTATCCGAGTCTTGGGAGAAATCTATTTTTCTCGGTGTGCATCTCGTTATAAACGTGCCTATAAGTCATTAGGACCTGACTTTGGTAAATTCCTCATCAATCTTGATGGAGTACTGGAGGCTCTGAAACATTCTAATCAAGGGTAAGTTTCTACCTTCCTACATGTGGATTCTACCTGAATGAAAGCCCTTACTCCTCACTTGTCTCCGTTTTCTCCTCTCCGGGATTAGCCCATGATGGCTGAGTACAGTCTATGAAAAAAAAAGTTGGGGAAAGTCAGCGAAGTTAGTTGCAGTGCTCCTTTCTCCTTCAAAGAGATTATGGAGGGATTTGGAAAAGCAGTAGGCAATACCTTTGTCACAATTGACATTTCATTTATCATTTTAATCACTTCTGCTATTTCAGCTTATGTACCTATATGTTCTTCTGTTGTTTTGCTGGAAAAGTATTTCAATATGTTTATTAAATCTTGTGAATACTCCTCTGATTCACTGTTATGCAGGATGGCTGGAATGGGGGATATGGAGGAGACGATAATCACAACGAAGGAGCCCGTCGACGACTGGGATGATGAAATGATGCATCCAGAGCGCTACACCGTAGTATACAAGACAACATCTCGGGAGCAGTTGATGGGAACGTTTTTCCAAAGTATTTTATCATCGGTGTGCACAACCCTGTACACCTCCTCTGACTGCACATCAAGTGCCATTGAAATCATTCTGAAATCTCCCTCCGAGGAAGGCTCCTCGAATGACTTGGACAACGCGGTCGTTCCACACAGTAGAAGCGCCCGGTTCAACGTCGCCTTATCACCACCGGCGTCAGCATCTTCAAGAAATGATTCTTCGAATGAGAAACCATCCAACCTTGTGCAAATCCTGTTTATCTACGACATCAAGCTCCACACAAAAGTTTTGGGCGCACCTGCTCCGGCGGGACGTGCCGCGGGAGCAGGAGCCGCTTTGTCGGTAGGCAGGAAACAGCAGGAAGCACTGCGGCCGGCGACTCCTCAAAAGTTGTCCACAAATCCTCGGGACCTTGGCATTTCTGTCAGTCTTTTCAGTCGAGCTTTCCCATGGCACTTTGTGCTTGATCGCCAACTTTGCATTGTTCAATTAGGTTCCAGCTTACTTAAGCTTATCAGCCCATCCTTTCTCCAGAATATGAAGAGCCAGCAGTCGACGTCTGAAGGCTACAAGGTGACTGAATTTTTCGAGTTTGTACGTCCGGACCTGGGGTCGGAAATCTCTTTCGAAACTGTTTTTCAACGACTTAACACACCTTTCCTGTTCCGGTTGAAGAATCTAGCTGCCAATTTTGGTTCCTTGCAACTTGCAGAGGTTCGTACAATGTGAGAGATCAACTCTTGCACAAAGTTTTTCCTCAATACATAAATACGTAGTGCATTTTGTTCAAATATTTCATGTGCAATAATCCTCCCAAACTGCTAACCTTGGGATAAATGCTTTATGAGGAGACTCATGAACAAGATTTAGCAAAAAAAAATTGTTAAGGTAGTGCATTTTTCGTCAACCTCAAAATGAAAATATGGCTTGAATCTTCACCTCATGATTTGTCTGTCATCTCACTTCATTTTGCTGCAGAAAGTACATCAGAAAGGTTGCCTGAACAAAAAAATGATCTCATTCCAGAGATTCTTTTTGGTTCCTATAAACGTGCATGTTTTGGGCCAGCTTTTCACTGAACGCTTCAAGAATGGCGGACTGGTGGATCTTTTTAAAATGTCTGAACACATCTGAAGAGTGGAGAGGAGAGCATACGAAATTTATTGCAGAAAGCCAACAAAGCTCTGAGCTCGCAAAAGACTGACATGAGATGAATAAATTATCAAATTTATGAACAAAATGCGATCCCTTCAGGTTTCAATATATTTCATGAAAAAATACGGAGACGCATCTAGAATCCCATAGATCAGGCTTGTTGTGGTTTTAGGGTTTTTTTTGCGTAGGCATCAGGAAGCAGTTAATGGTACGCTGGAGATTGAGGCAAATCCTTGATGTCTCCTCTGCTTCGACGAATTCAGGATTCTCAACAGGATGATGAATACATTAAAATAATATGAATTTATAAAAGAGGACATATTTCCGCACTTTTTCTGCACAGCTAAGATAAGTTCAGTTACCTAAAGACTTGGTAAGGAAATAAAAGATATTACATGCCCAATTGCGTCGCAAATTATCTGGACATACTGGTACATATTATCATCTATTATCATGTTTCTCAAATCAGTTCTGTACATTTTCAATGAATTTTTGCAACATAAAGAGTAGTTTAAATATATTTTACTCCAAAGCATCGAAGTAATTCTGATTTCCATGACCACTATACAATAATCCGTAGAAGGTATATATTTAAAATTTATTGAGAATATTTCCAGGAAAAAAATGCACCTTCTCTATACCTCGAAGGCAACTTTAAATTTGTGTATCTATCCAGAGTTTTGTACGTGATGTGTATTATATGCTCGGATTTTTACTTGTTCTCCTCTTCCACCTATTATTATTATCGAGTTACAAAATAAAGAGATAGGGTCAAGTGGAGGAAACTATAGAAACACTGTTTGAAGATGGTCACGATATGATGCCCTTTTGTTAAACCTAAACAAAGCCTCATATTGCCTTTCCCTATTCTGTAAATTTACCCACCTACCTTAAACAATTTTTGAGAAGCCTGTATCTCCACTTTATTAATTAAAACTAGTTCCTATCCTATTTGCAAATTAAATTAGAGATTTCATATGTTTACTACCACTTTAATTGTATGAAGTCGCCAAACTTATGGCTTTGTTTAGCAAATACAACCCGATTTAAAATTACACATAAAGTAGTCGCCCGAGGAGTCTGTTTGTTATGCTGTCAGTGACAAAGAAATTTGGCTTCACGAGTTACTCAAACCAAGCAAATTTGTACAGGACGGTTTGAAACGCCGGATGGACAAACTTCGGCAATCCATAGAAGAGGCATCTAGCGCGGTGGACCGTGAAAGGGAGAAAAATGTCTCCCTGCTCCACCTAATATTCCCTCAGGATATTGCCAAGCGGTTGTGGCTGGGTAAGTGTAAATATGATGTTTGAGCAAAGCTCTCTGGAAAAAAATGATTAATGGAAACGGACAAATAAAATTGCTATTCAGCTAAAACTAAATAAATTATGTAATTTTTTTGGATGCTTTCATTCCACAGGAGAAACAATTGAGGCCCAGATGCACGAGAATGTGACAATGCTGTTCAGTGATATAGTTGGTTTCACCTCGATTTGTTCCACGGCCACCCCAATGATGGTGGTGAACATGTTGCAGAATCTGTACACACAGTTTGACGCTTTTTGCGGACAGCTTGATGTATACAAAGTAAGAACCAAAAGAGTTTAAATATTGAATGAAAACTATTATGTAGCCATGTTCTGAGGTCATATTAATGTACACATGGCAATGGTGTACATGAAGTTAGGTAAATTAAATTCCGGTGGGATTTCTATTTTTGTTCATTTGGAAATCAGGTAGAAACAATTGGTGACGCATACTGCGTGGCTGGAGGTTTGCATAGAAGAAGCACTACACATGCACAACAAATTTCCTGGATGGCAATCAAAATGATAAGCACGTGTAGGAATCATTTGACACATGATGGTCAACCGATTCGGGTGAGTGGTTACTTCAAACAAATAAACAATTCAGTTCATGTAAGTATGTGGGCAGTAATTAATTCTGTAGTTTACAATTTCACATATAATTTGTTTGCTGTATTTTTGCAATTAGATGAGAATTGGTCTCCACACCGGATCAGTGTTAGCAGGAGTTGTGGGTAAGTAAACATTAAGTGCGTCCGTGAATGGTACACTCTCGAAACCAAACATATGAAATAATTTGATGTCAAATTGTAGTCTTTGGTACGTTTTCTAAAAAAAATTATTTATGTACCTGCAGGAGTAAAAATGCCACGCTACTGCCTTTTTGGAAACAACGTTACCCTTGCCAATAAATTTGAGTCCGGAAGTGAGCCAATGAAAATTAACATTAGTCCAACAACACACCAGTAAGTATTACGTCAAACCTTAGTAGCAAGGAATTTTTAACTTTTAAAGTAACAAGAAAACCGATGATTCCACTGAGGTTGATCCTTGTCAGACCATTCTGTGTCATAATACCCCATCCTCATATAGTTGTGTAATTCACTGTGCTCAAGCAAGTCATATCCAAGTAAAAATATTGTAGCAAAAACGTGTCTCCAAAACATAACTTCTTCCCTTGCTCTTTTCAGTAATTATTGCCCATTGTTCAAATTATTCAAAAGACAAGTTAATTAACTAACTTTTAATTGTTTCAATAATTACTTCTATTTCAAAATGGACTTCCTACATTAAATGCATTCATACGGTTAAATTATAATGATTGATGGGGCAAAATGACACAGTATGGCTGTACAAAAGAAGTATTTCATCGTGCGTGATCTGGCTTATTTTATCAAATTAATTTGTCATTTGTAAAATTCACAGACTGTTGTTGAAAACTCCTGGTTTCGAGTTTGAGGAACGAACACGGGATTGCTTGCCAAAGGGATTTCCTTCGGATATTCCAGGAACCTGCTATTTCGTAGTGTCTTACAAGCACCCTGGCTTTCCCGACACTGAACCAGAATTCGAGCATATTACATCAAGGCGTCATTGCCCTCTGTGATTTCAAAAGTGACGGTGGGTCCCATTAATGATCCGTGTAGGTGCACCATTCTCAACATTTTTCTTTTTGCCCGAGACCGTCTAAAACGATCCACAAAAAATGTTTCTCTACACTGCAACAACAATATAACTGTGTTATTTATTCACTAAAAATTCGAAGATTAGATGAAGAAGCAAATTTTGAAAGTGAGAAGGTAGACGTATGAAATATGATTTATCATTAAATATTCTTGCTAAATGTTGTTTCATTGTCACGACGACCAAAAGCAAAACGATAAGTGTGTGTTCGAAATCAAAACATGTATTTGTGAACAGCGTTCCGCACGAAAACCATTGAGAAGACAATAAATAGCTGACGACAAATGGCAGCATCCGTTGGCTATTTTCTTTCTACAATGTGGTTGCTTTGATCTAAAAAAAAAGCAGCAACAAAAATTACGTGAACTGTGCATTTCCCACACTCGGTGCATCAAGCAATTTTGTTGTGCAAAATTATGTGTTAAGTCAATTTTCTGTAAGTTATTAAGTACGCACAAGTATAATATTTAACTCTGCTTAAGTAGTAATTATCCATAAGAAGCAAACAAACTTATCAATTAGTTTAATTATTTTCTTCATACAAAGCTGAAAAGTTGAGGGAGAAAACGATACAAGTATGTGCACTGTAATGAAATCATTCACCATGAATAATGTAATCGCGTATCAGGATTCAAAAAGATGGTAAGGACCTTCTACGAATCCAGCAACGCACTCATCACAGCGCCAGTCTTACCCACTCTAACGTATTCACGATATCTTATCGAAAACAAAGCTAAGATGGAAACTTTATAAAATCAAATTACCCATGTGATGAAAACATTTAATATAAGCTATTATGAAAATGTGATCACTACGCAAAAAAAGCTTTATAGCTTTCTGGGCGGCAAACAAGAAGATGCCCGGGGGAAAAATGTGGCATTTTGTAAAAAAAGTACTTACCGCCTAGCCTACAATATTACATGTACTAAAAACGAAACAATAACCTGCGAATGTCAGATAAATTTATAAGCGCTGCAAAAACGAAAAAAAAAGTTTTCAACGGTCACTCAATTTGCCAGAAAGAAAAAAGTATTAATTTGACATATTTTACATTAAAAAAAGGAGTGCCGTGGAATAAAGAACCATAATCTATTTTGTTTCAGTGTGTCTATAATTGTAAGCCCAAGTGGACAAACTTTGTTCTCATGATCAGGTCTCTCTCTATCTATCGCAAAGTAGAATATCCGACGTGACTCTTTAAATAAGTTTACATTAGGTGATGCTATCTGTATTGTACTGCTTAAAGTTTCTAAAAAGCTCTAAGTTAAATATGTCAGCATAATAATCATGTTTGTACTTGGTTCTTTTGGCAATTTTAGCTTACGATATATTTATGTTAACTATACACAACATTCCATAATGTTAATATTATTTGTGCAATTCAACTAAGTTCAGCATTATAATCTCAAATAAATGTATTCATTAATGGGTAACACATGTGGGTTTCTTTGTAAATTCTTCAAATTCAGTCTTCTCTCGAAATGAGTATCATCCACGACTCATTTTGCATAAAAATGCATCAGTGATGAAGGAATGAATTAGATTGACTTAACAATGCATAAAATATTTTTATTTTGAACAAATTAAACCAAGTAAACGGCAATAAATTATTACACCTTGCACCATTAATCGACGCTCTATGTATAATATATATACATAACCTTCAATAGTTGCAATTTTAATGTCCAATATACGAAGAAGAGCCGCCTCGGTCCACGGGTTAATACATACTTACACGTAATCCACGGAGATAAGTGTAAAGAATAATGATTAACAAAGCGATGTTACAATCCTCCAACATTTAGGCAAACACTTATTAATCAGGACTTTTCTGTATACGACGATGCAAGTTTATCAAGTTACAGAGATTTGGAAGACTTTCAGTAAGCGGGTATTCGAAGCCGAGTTAAATACATATTGAATTACATTAAACATCCTCCCCTAGTTACCAATTTCGAAACAACGTCAGACACAATCATTTCAGTAATTAGTGGTGCTTGTGGTAATCACTAGCACAAATAATTTTAAAAAGAAAATAAAAAACAGGTTATGACTTGAACTCTGAAAAAAAACTAAAGAACTTAACGTTACCTACGTGGAAATCGGACCAGGCTTTTGACTAATTGCACATCATCAGCAAAAACTTTAGAGCCTCGATGGCTGCTTTCTCTTTCGCCTCAGCAGCGGAAGTACTCTCAGCAAACACGCTGTGGATCCTGGGAAGTGGTGCCTTGAAAGGGAACTTCATTTCGTAAAAGCAAAGGTTCATCGGTTGTCTGGCCAATACAGTGTTCTCGCCTGGCACGCAAATTGAGAGTCGCAAACCAATCTCGTTAGCAATCTTTTCCAGAGTTGGAATTGGTCCGCCGTACTCACCGCAGCCAGTCCCAACGTCCGGTGACGACTACAAAATGAGAATAATAAAAGTTTTTAAAAATTGGTTGTGCTGTAATGCGTGAAAGCAATGGAAATGAAATAAAACTTAACAAATAGCATGAAGTATAAAAACTCACAAAAAGCTTTTCCAATGTTTCAGACTTTTTAAGGTGATGGAAGGCATGATTATACTTGGAAACATGCTTCAAACAATCATCAGATTCCTTATCACAAACCTTCATACTTCCAAACCGACCGTCGAACAAATTTTCCCAGTTGCCAAACCCAGTAGGAGCAGTGATGTCCCTCATCCCAATTTTGTTCAACTATAATAACAAAAATTTTGAAAAAAAATATTAGTAATACCAGTAATAACTTAATAATTGCTTTGGGAATTTTATGTGCAATTCATACATTTGACACTTTATAGGTTGAAGTTGAAGGGAAAAGAGAATTAATTTATTAAAGTCGCAAATTATTTTGTTCTAGCCTGACGGAGATGGAAAATATGAGCTTTTTTCAATATTAAAAAATAATGGAGACAGCAATTCAACGTCCCTACCAGCCATCTCACTAAATGCAGAAGCAACTATACGTTGTACTAACGTTCATTCATGGTCACATGAAGTTGAGTTTATCAAAAGAATCGAATCACGGGCCTAGATTTGCATATCAAATATATCATCAATCCTGCCCTACCCTACCTGCTCACATTGATTACTAAACTTTATGCAAATGTTGAGTAGGAAAATATATGAATTTACATATTAGTGCATGACTGCACCTCTTTCATTGATATAGACAAAACGAGCCAAGCACGTATACAATCAAGCCAACCATAATTGTTCCAATTCGATTCGAAAAAATTGCGGTAAACAATTCATTTTTTTTTCATATATAGAGCATTATCTTTGCCTTCTAAAACAGTTTCATAATGTGCATTTAGCACGGACAACAAGTTACTTGGTCAATTCTGTATGTATCTAACTACCATTGGTAGTACCAGCACAGCCGTTTAGTAATTATTCCCCTGCAATATCCTCCTCTCTTCTACCTCTTTGATACATATCATATGTTGATACGCTAATTTTAAAACAATACTAATTATGCATATCGACATCCATATTATAGAGTCCCACCAACAACTGCATGCGTTTATGATGTCAAGGGATGCACTGGAGAGAGCTGTGACGATGAGTAGGCTGTCCAGTAAAATGCAGTAAAAAAAACACAACAAAAAATAGCGTAAATCTACAATAGCTTGTTCTTTAAAAAAATC
>JAHZNF010001266.1:0-15629 GCA_027744215.1 Troglopedetes dispersus
ATTCGGTTGCTTTTACATGAATGAGAATAAGCATTCATTCCTTCTTTGTCTCATAAGACAAAGGTAATTAGCATGCCCCAATTTAAGGGACAAAAAGTTCCATGTGAAGAGACTTCACAGAAGAAACCGTGATTGTACAAATGACAGGACCATAATATACAAGAGTCAAATTGTAATATTTTAAAAGAGCGAGTGGTTCGTGTTTTTTGGCATATCTTTTTAAATGGCTGATATGCCAATCACCAACCATTTAGCTCTGAGTTAACTTCTCTTTCTTGACTGACTAGAAACTAATCAACTTATTTTCAAACTAATTTGTCTTCTTGTCAGTCAAAATAAAAGGAAAACAGAATGGCAGGCTAACGATGTTGACAAAAAAAGTAGTGCTGGTGTAATATCACCTCCACCTCTTCTTTTGTAAATCAAGTCTGCTGTGACAGTCAAAACGAGACGAAACAAAGCACAGCCAGACTTCCTTGTGAAATTTGTTCCCACAGAGGAGTTATTTTCTCAAATCACACTGCACACTAGAAATTCATTATGCTACAAACCTAACATCATTGTTTTCTGTACCCTGTAATCTTTCTCACAGTTTACAAAGACAAAGCTTGAGTTCGCCATGATTATAACGATCACTAGTTTACGTAATCTCTGGTTATAAAATGTTAACGCAGTTATTTATACTTATTTGGGCTTTAATTCGCTCTGACAATAACACAGCACACCGCCAAAAATATATATTCCATTATTTTATTCTGCATTGTACTTATTACCTTTTCTGGCTTAATTCGGTTAAGGATGTATCCATATTAAAGTTGCACACAACAATGGATAAAATTGTGCGTTGTCTGGTACACTTTTTCATTTTGTACTTGGAGTATGCATTCAGTCATCATAAGGTAAGGTTATCTGAATGAGAGAGAAGACGAAAGAAGTGATTTCACTTTCTAAAAAAAGCCCCTCCGGCAATCACTCATGGCACACATAATAGATAATGGTGTGCATTCACGGGAGGAATTATTATTATTCTTATTATTACCTCAACATTATTGTGGTGTTTTTATATCCCATGTAATAACGTATAATGTTATGCCGGTCTGTCTAGTTCGCTGATGCATTCATGGCAAGAAATAAAATGCACATGGCATTACTTCACCAGACTACAATGTACCATGCATAACGTAATAATTGACGCAAACTGCAACAAAAAATATGACAGTGGAGTGATTTGCGGCGTGTGTTCGCCTTTTATACAGTTTTGAATGACTCTACCATTGTGCACAATTTCATCCATGAATATTACTAATCCTTCAACGTCACAAATGTTATAGGCTATCGGCAATGCAGATTTTTAATACAATATGTTGCACCGTTGCACAAACACACACATTCACACACGTCAGATTTTTTGCCACATGCTCAGTTTACACACTTTACCGTTACATGCACATTGACAAGAAAAACCAAGCCCTTGCTCGTCCTTTGTCATCATCATCCTCACATCTAAGCCATGAGAAGAACACAATTGACTTCGTGATTATATTTTTCATTTAGCCATCTTTCAGCATAAGCCAAAGTAACACGTATGCACATTGCAAATGTTTTTGTTGCGATTTAATATTCGACGTGATGTTGCTTTTAAATACGATGCAATTTTTTTACACTGGCGAATCTTTGTAGTTAATATAATAATTTAGTTTTTGCACGGACGTCATGGATCATGTTAATGAAGTGTTTTTTTAATGTGACCCGTCTCTTGATTGAGCTTTAGGGCGCACGGCATATAGCTTTGAGTGGTTTGTAATGAAGATGAACGAAAAAATGAAAATTAGTTTTCAAGCATGTTCGGGTGGTAGAAGAAGGGTGCATCCTTACCACCATTGTCTTCCTTTCGCTTTTTCCTCAACAATGTTTACATACAATTTAAAACTTCTTGCAACGATTCATTTCTCTCTTTTGAGATATTGGTAAGATTAACAATGCATGGCCATTTTGATTTGTTTGTTTATTGATTCAACCATGCTTTCTTTTTTTCTTCAGGATTTAATCTTGGAGTCTTTGCAAGTGGCGATATGCAACAGGCATGAGGACACACAATATGTCTACGCGGTCAGATCATATTCAGAAGGGATCACACTTCTCCTCACCCTTTTACTGTATTCTTTATTTGGACATGTTCAAATTGGAACGGAGAGTTTCAAAGATATCAAGCTCATTTACGCAAATACATATGAAGTTGCTTTCGACTAACTTTTTGCAGCATGTGTATTTTTCGTAAACAAAGTTTATCTCAATTTTTGGCCAGCATGGGGTCTCGTCATCTGTCAATTCACATGTCAGTTATGTTCTTGCGTGGTCACTCAAGCTCATACGATTTCATACATTTAACCAAAGAAACTTTTTCTTCGCAGGTTAAAAATAAACAGAAAATCCTTCTCCTTAATTCTCTCAACGAACAAAAAGTATAAATGTGGAATCACTCACGACTCCTTTAAATTTGAGTCCTAATTTAAACTTTTAATTGACAACCAGATGACCTACTAAAACACTGCAATTTCTTTCGATTACGTTACTAATGAGGCAAACAACTTGGCCTGTAGTAGTGTCTGTTTCTGAGCAATTACGTTCCCATTACATTACCATTTACCTTACAGGCGTGTAACTTACATACTTACACAATACATTTTTTTTACAGAAGTATGATGTCCATTTTGGGTTTTAAAATTCTTATCTGAGAGAAGAGAAGTCTGCGGATTGTATTGTATTATGTAAGTTTGTACGTGCGTGTAAACAGTTTCGTTTTCATATTTGACTGTTTACACACTGACTGACTGACTCATTAACGTCTATGTTTACATGCAAAGTGCACACACATTTTGCACAGCTAACGCAAAAAAAAAAGCTGCCTACATAACTTTGAAACATGTTACGTATTGTTGCGTGGTGCTGTGTGCGTGGTGAGTGGAATGCATTTTTATTTTTTTATTCGTTCTCCTTGCTTGAGCAAGAAACTGCAAAAAATCTTTACTTCAGGCCATTGACTTTTTTTTTACTTCCTTCTTTAGACCTCCTCATCATCATTATCAACATCGTCATCGTGAACAATAATAATCATGAGGGAAACACCATACGGTTTGCTAGAACCACATGCAGTTTTTTTTTCGCCTATGCAACATAAATTATAAGGTGATAAAGGTAGAAATAAAAGAAAAAAAAACTGCAATAATTTACTGCAGCCACGAAACATGCAAAAAAGAGCACGTTTTTTTTTGACGAACTGCATGTGGAAAGAATTGCGAGCATTCTTAAGACTCTATCGAAACTTTTCATCTTTTTTTCACAAACAATATAGATCATAAAAATGAACAATGGCAGCCTTTTCCTCTTGTGTTAACCTCTCAGAGATTGCTTTGAATAAATTTTTGCAAGAGTGTAATTTTGTGCACAAAGCGCAACCCTAATTCTGCATTTTATGTGGTCACACAATCCATAATTTGTCCGTTCCAGAAAAACAGGAATTTAATCATCTGTTCGTGATTTTGGAAAAGTAGTTCATTTTCAAGTATAGTTCAAAAATCAAATAAAAATCTTACTCAAACCCACAAACAAAACTGCATTGTAGTGGTACCTACAAAGGGCAGCTTGGAGTACGAACGGACTACTTTGGCACTCACGGGAATAATGTTGTGGTGGGATGTCTATTAAAGCAAATATGTAGGAGCTTATTTTTTTCTCCACTTCTCTTCCTACAGTCTTGTGTCTCCACCAAAAAACATTACCACATCAATGTGACATCGATAAATTCCTGCTTCTTGCTCTACTACTTCAAATAACATTTGTCCCTCGTGACAAACGATGGCGACGCAAACACTGGGTCTGTACTACTACTCTTCTACAAGGCTTTATCCATATTCTGCTTTTTACTCTATTTTTTTTTCATTCCCTGTTTGTGTTAGTATCACATAATATACCACACGACTCCTGCACCACCATTCTTTTCCTTTGGAGCTCTCACTCTCATCGTCACAGCTTTTCTCTGCGAATTTGTGTTGACAAAAATACGATAATTTAAGCAAATCTCATTTCCTTCATCTCATTTCATTTCCTTTTTGTCTGTCTAGTGTGCTCAGTTGTAGTATATTACTTTTGGTGGCGGTGCCAAAACAACTCCACTCACACACGAAACAAAACGCACACGGACAAAAAGCAAAAAAAAATTGTGAACACAGATCTACCCCATTTTTAGGCAAAAAAAAGAAGGAACAAACAAAGTAAACAAAAAAATACCCAAGTAACACAAAAAAGTCATTCAATGAGGATGAGTGCAGGCAGGACAAAAGCCAAACATCTGTGTGGTTCTTTCCCGGTTTTCCCATCATTCTAATGCATTTTCCATTTCCACAATTCCACGCAAGCAACAACATACATGTCTTTCTTGAAATATTATGTATTAACTATTTTGGAATGAATGTCCCAAAAAAAATTTCCGATATGTTATTGGGTAGTCAGTGTGTCCATCCATCTACTTCATGCCATCACCTATCTACCAATTTCGAACATGGAGGAACAATCAGAGAGTACTTTTGTGTTCATGGCGCTGTATCTTTCTACTTACTTACCTATAATATGCATTTTATTATGCAGTCTTTCTGTAAAAAAAGTTATTTCCTTACTTTTCCTTGTGGTACTCCAGCACGTCGTCGTCGTATCCTTTTCGCGTCGTCAAAAGTAACTCTCTTCGATATGCTTGCCAGACTGCTTTGTGCTCAATGTCTCCAGCGAGGTGTGATGTGATGCATGCTAAATGCCAATAAAGGAATATAAAAAAAGATCCTTTTTTAGAAAAAGAGTAAGATCCTAAAAGATACCATGATCATATCATGGTACTGTATAAAAACTAGGAAAGGGTTTATAAAACTTTTCTCCGCGTGTTATGGCAAATGCGCAGCATTGTAGAGAGAGAGGGAGAGAGAGAGGGAAAAAAGGAATATTTATTCCAGCAAGTGAAACTAAAAAGTTTACACATTAACCTACATATATGTAGCACTAGGGCTTTTCATTCTCTGCAACTCTCATCGAATATTAATGGAATGCACTTTATAGGAGCGTAAAATCAGTTCTTGAATCAGGAATCAGAAAGTTGTCGCTATAATCCCTTTAAAAATAATTTTAAGTCTTTCCGATGACAAGCAGTGTCTAGAGAAAAGGGGAAACTTTCCGAGCTAATTGATTGTCTATGAATCCACAGAGTAGAGATAAAAAAGAGAATTAATTCAACTCCATCCTTTTTGTAATTAATCCTGTAGTTGCTGCACTTATATTTTTCATGGGAATTGGGAACACGGGATGTAAAAAAGGGTTTTAAAAAAACATCAGTAGTAACTTCAGTGATTCGCATGGATGTAGTGACTTAATACTCTTTTTTTAGTGGTTCGTATATTTTCCACGAAAGGAATGGGCTCAGTTCGCGAGAACATCAAAAACGGATTCTGGGAAAGCGTAGCTATCACGTGTGACTGAGCAACAACACCGATGGGAAGTGTGAATGAGTTCAAAAAAGGTGAAGAGCCACATAGTCACTCTCTAAAAAAGTTTGTTTTCGGTTCGGAGAAGAAAGCGAAGCCGATAAGTATTTTTTTACGTTTTAACCTCTCCGCTTCAAAGAAGCCAAACTCTGTAAAAATTCAGGTTTACGAGGAGAAACACACAAAGAATAAATCAACCAAAAAGGAGGAAAATGTGGAAAAAAGTGAAAGGATGTTTGTGTGTGTGTGTTTGAAAAATCATCACAATAATACTAATACACAAAGACACTCATGACAAACATTGTTGATGACAAAAAATACAAAAAAGAAAAAGAAGATAAGCATGAATATACAGCGAGACATGTGCAAGTCAGGAATGTATCTAGGTACGTATTCCCTTAGCAGTCGTTCTGATAGTCATTGAAGTATTGAGCTGCTGTAGTAGGTGTTGCCATTGCAGAGTATCTCCTTTCCTTCAACCAGTATCAATTCAGTGACTTGAGGAAAATGCAGCGGACGGCGGACCTACCTAACTTGTCGAGTTTCACTCTTCAATTGAGTCATCATGAAAGTTTTATGACGAAATTGGAATCACTCGCCAGCAGCACAACCGTAAAAAAGTGTGACTTTCTATTTCTCACTTTCCTCTTTACTGAATCAACATTCCAGAAGCAAGTAACCAATGAAGACCTTTTGCTCTCTCCAGATCACCTAGTCAGAGATGTAAGGTTAATGTTTGTATGTATGTACTATGCTTCCGAAAAAGTACTTTCAATTCATGCGTCCTCGTCAATGATATTTTTGTTGCAGGTGCAAATGGTGATAAGGGATAAGCACAATTTCCAGATCATTCATATGCAATTCGTTTCATACCAATCGTAATAATTGGACTTGGTACAACAATTTTGAAAGAGGGCAGTGAGAAAACGTGTAGGAGAGGCATACTTAGTAATAAGTCCCGAATGTGACACTACTATTGAAGATTATCCAGTTTTGTATGGTTCTCATTGAAAATTGAAAAACCTCACACATACGTGTATGAGCCACAGAAGCTTCGTGGAGCTTGTTATTTTTCCAGTACTCAAATTCTAAAAGCGCGATAAAACTAGATACAAATTTTGTAGTGTTTACAGTTATCTCTTGAGTATTTTCCTATTTGCACAAACTCGTGTGTTAGGCATGTATTCTATTGAGACATCATTATTTCCATTAGTATATGGTTATCATGATTTTTTATAGAGAAACACAAAATACATATTAGGTAGGTACGTATGGATATAGAAAACATCATTGAAACTTAAACGTACACGAGAGTACACGAGAAAGACATCCTGTAGCACTCTCCATTTCAGTTGTACTCAGTCGCCCCACCGCATACCAAAACCACAAATACCACAACTGATAACAGTAGCAATCTAGATCACGTTATTTTGCACGCCCACGTTATTGCTATATTAGATTGGCTGTCACCAAATTGTTTTGTTGGATTTCAAATTATATTGCACAATAATGTCCAAGTTGCAGTATTTTTTAAAGAATTAAATGTAACAGCGTCACGACTCGATAATGATATCCTTTCTATTATTCTTGCAATACTACTAATAAAAGTTTACAGTTAATTCATCGTTAAAAAAGGAGACATATCATGATTAAGCTTGATGTATGATGACAAGAGAGTACACAAAAATATTCTAATAATTTCAATTTACTCTGGCAAATAAATATTACAACAAAAATGCATTTTGTGGTGTGCTCTATTTGCATTGCATCATTTTTAATGACCACATGTCAGCATTAATGACAAATCGATGTCAGCATATTATCAGTAGCAGCATGTTAGAAAACAATTTATAGGATGCATGTGTAATTTTTCGTGCAGCGATATATTTTCATTATTTGATAATGTCCATCCACAAACAAAGGGATTGGCATTGCAATGCAAGAGTGCCTAAAACAATTGTTGGATTTCAGCAGGATGACATCACTTATGTCATAATTTTGGCGACCAATTCAATCCAATCGCTGACCAGTATCATTGACTAGAAAACAAAGAAAATAGCTGGAAATTTTGGAAATTATGAAACTCTAATACTATACCTGTTATATAATTTCTCTTCAAATATCTATAACATGACTTCAAGACAACTCAAATAAACACGAAATGATCCTCATCAAACAGAAATGCAATTCCAGTCAAATAGAGCAAGTTATCCTTACGTACCGAGAAAGAGTTCCCTTGTCTACTCATAAATACTGTGGTAGTTTGCTTTTAATGATGCAGCATCTGTCGGCGACAACATTTGTGGCATTTTTTATGTTTTGACTGTTGTTTCACTCCATTTTCACTACTCCACAAGAATTCTGCCGAGACGTAACTTTTCTCCTTGCTTTTATTTTACTATTACAATACATTGTCCTTGGAAAAGATAAAATGTTAAAATAAATATAACATGTGTACGTTCCTTTTATTTTGAAAACACACACCACTCCACAATGGCTAAGTGGTCAGAAAATAACAGGGTTGTTACAGGAACAACATAATCCTCAAAATGGGAAAATTTCAACCGCTGAGGTGGAGAGCTATCTTCCACTAAAATGCTATACTCTAGATATTATTTTTCATTTGTGTGTCTATAATGGGAAATATATTAACACGTGGGGAGTGTGGGAGCTTCAGTACTCTTTCGTTGTTATCACTATACTTCCTCCTTTCTCTCTAATGTATCCCCATTGTAAGTGATAAGTGGTGGTAGCAGGCTTGGTACACATTGTCTCTTTGGTTCACAAGAACTGAGGGCCGACTTGTGGGAGTTGAGTGTACAAATGGAAAAGTGCACTGCAAGCAATTACCTGATTAAATGCCAGCAAAAAAAATTCGTGAACATAAGTATACACTTCCTCTATCAATTTCCTCTGCGGTTCACGATTATAATTTTTTAGCTCCACCTTTGTCTGTTTTATTTTCTTCTTCTTCGATTTGAACACTCAAGAAATAAAATGCGGATTTCGATCCCGATACCAAAAAAAAATCGACGCATTGGTTATGATTGAATTGAACAAAAAAACGGACAACACAAATAATCGAGACATACTTTTGTCATGTTAGAAAAAAATAATGAAACAAGAATATTTCCACTTTAGGAAAAACCGACCAGAGCGAGGGCAACAACAATACTATATTGGATTTTAGGCTCGCTTTCATGTAGAAAGTACCCACAACATGTCACGGTGTTCCGGCACCTTTGCAAAGTGTCAATATTGGAGAAAGTGTTGATTGCGCGATAAGGCCGATGGAACATGATTTCACCCAATCAAGTTCCGGATAAAACTGATAATGATCGTAATAACGGTAATAATGGTGCGATTCGTGTAGGTATATTAATCTGTGTGTCCTGACTCAGCACTAAAAAATATTAAAACGAGTTTGCCTCCGTGTCACCAATTTTTTCCACCATGTTTCTTGTAGGCCCATATAGTAGTGCAGGTATTTTATTCGTGCATTACTCCTGCTCACTCATCCTGACCTTAATCCTTCCAATAAAAATAGCAATATCCTACCATTGTCCATTTTTGTACCGATGGAAGAACATTGTGTTCGCTTGCTCAATTTTGTTTTTGCTGCTAGTCTTTTTTCCTGTATTACATGCCAATTCACTAATGGAAACCATCTCCTTTTTTATATCGTCTTTTGCACGTACATTGTTTTGTTTACTCACACGGAAACAAGCACATAAAAATGTAAAACGCTCGTTTTGTTTGTGTTATTATTTCGTTGACGCTAGGAAAAAACTATCTATTGATATTTTTCTGACTGATCGAGTTCCTGTATGTATATATGAACCGTAGGTATATGTTAGATAAATATTTTTAGTATTTCTTATACATCCGTTTTTGCACTTCTTTCTTCCTTGTATATATGGCAGGTTGCGCGTGACTGGTTTTAAATTTTCTCCACTCTGGAATTTTGTTTTTTCTCAAGGAAGGAATATCTTTTTCGTTACTGAGTTGAACAGAGACATGGTGGTCTCTATGAAAAATGTATAGAGAAAGCGCGAGGACACAGGAAGTAGCAATGCTATAGCGCGATATATGTACTATAAGATGCGTCGACCAATTTTTTTTATTTGTACGTACTGTACATGCATAGATATAAGTTTTAGAAAAAAATTGTCTTGTGACAAAAATTTATGTAGGTATCTGAAATGCTCTCTGGTTCTACTTCAAGATGGGTTTGCTAATACCGTTTTTTTAGTGCTCAAGTTCCGCACAGCTCTGTTTCTCAATCAATATAATTGTAAATGGAGACCAGTAGAAGCTTTTTAAAAGTAAAAATGGCGCATTACTTTTCATTAAAAAATATGTTTAACGGCACAATTGACGAAGGACTGCAGCGTTCAGTGTACCGCAGATAAAGGAGTTGAAAGGAGAACTAGCAAATGTAAAACATATCATCAATCAACATGTTTTACGGAAGTCACAATTTTATAATAAATCTGGAAAATAATTTACATGACGAAGATTAAACTGACAGTAGTGAACGTTAAACCTACGAACTCAACATAATCAGTCAAATCTGTAACATCTTGCATTATTCATTTGTCTTCGCTTTCGCTGCAAATGTAACCGACTGAAAAATGACTGCATAACCTGTAAAATAGGATCAGATGAAGGATTATGACGGAATATCATAGTTCCAAAGAATATGCTAATTAATTCCGCAGTTACTGGCTGGTAGTATTTCATCATCAAAATTGCAAGTCAAATTTCTTGCTTTTGTCACAATAACTACGTAAACAACGATAAATAGCATTTATTCATCGTCTCCGGAAAACATTTATAAACTGACTTTGTTAAGATTTAAAGTTTAGACAAAACTCATAACTGCTGCTTATCAAATTCATAAAAGCGTTGAATGTTCAATGCGCAATTGTAATGGATTTTCAACATTTACATACATTCGTGGAGGTAGTTTGTCAATCAGAGGGTTACTTTGATTTTTTCCTTCTTTTAATAGAAAATGTTGAGAGAGATAATGTGTGGATTGAGTCGACAGCACTCAGTTCGAACAAGAAATATGGACACTTCGAAGAATTGATTGGGTAAGTATAAGCAAGTGGAATTTGTGCTCGTACATAGTAGTTGCAATTACGGTTCAATTCCAACTTGTCATCCTATCGTATCTTCATATTTCTGTTTCCATTCGTCTACATATTTACGTATTTGGCAAGTTTCAACTATATTTCTTTCAATATACATAATACATGTTATGTCAGAAACCAGTTTGTCTCAAAATAAAATTTCTCCCAAAATAACAAGCTGGATAATTCATCTTGTTATTTCACAATCTTCGTGATTTCAATTATAATTTATGACACGAACTAAACCGCAACGCTGCAAGCAAGAGGTGTGCGTGAAGGTCTACCTATGTACTTTTTTTAACAGCCACACTATAGGACCAGGCATAATATGCATGTCCTCTTGCCTCTTGTCAAAGTTTGAAGCTATGGAAATCGTGAATGGTCGTCATGTCCGCAGACATTTGTTCCGTCTTGTTTACCGTTACTGGCAGTAAGTCAGCTCATTACTTGCTATTAATTATTATTTGGTCGTGTATTTCTCGCACTCATTAATCTTGGCTCTGGCGCTCTGATAAGAACATTATGACCTCACATGCAATCCTCTCGTTAATTGATAAAAAATAAGTATCCCACATAAGACCAGCATTAGTTTAAGACTCGTGGCAAGTTCTCTGCACACAACAAGCAACTCCGAGAAATATTACTAACGATTGCGTAATGCATTATGTTCTGTCAAGGTGTTTTTTAAAAAGTGGTTTACACAAACGTGACGCGAGCTGTAACAAATGACTTTGATGATGTTTTGGCGGTTGGCCACTTGCTGTTTAGCATGTGACCTGGAGCAGACGGGAAAATTGGTATACACGGAGCTCTTTGTTCCGTTATTATATGTTGCACAACTGGTGCACGTAGACAGCTTTAATGACACAGTACGAATTTTTCTACAAATGGAACACCGCTGACAATGTGGTAGGTGAACCACGTGTGTCTATTGACATGATTGAACAGAGTGCTTGCTCCCTTTCAGTTCCAAGCCTGCAGCAGAGTAGAATTTTTTTGTGTGCTTTCTTCAAAGGAACAAGTATTTCGAGCTTTCGATCTACAAAGTTGTCTGCTTAGAATTTTACACCAGATTCGCAATATTTTCCAGGAGAATGTTTCCGACGACGTCAGTCGACTCATCCGTCATCCACTTGGGTGAGCAACTTGAGGTATTACGTCGTGTGCTTGGTATAACTGGAAAAAGTAATCGCTTAATTTGATGATCTCTTCATTATATGACAAGCTTAATTACTTACTCTTGTCTTGACCGTGGGTAATTTTTCCTGTCAGGAGGAAAGGTTAATACATATGTGCACACGTCGGAAAACTACATGTCTACGGCAGAACTGAATCCTTCTGTGTCACTTATGCATGTAGGTCGGTGTTCCCAAATAATTTACTCTTGTCCAAATTCCCAACTATCACATCAATCAATACAATTTTTTTCTCTTTTCGCGAACTTTGCCCATATAAGTGAATTAATGGGCACACGTAAGATATTTGTTCGATCCTCTGATGAGTCAGGAGAAATCAAGTTATAGTTGTTGTGATATGATCGCGTGTTATTTCTCCCCGGAGAAAACATATTATGCACAAGTACAGCGCTCGTTTCGTCCGAGTTGTACTTTTGGGTTTGATAAATGGTCCCTTTCATGTCCCAAGATGAGCATTGAAGGTAGCAAAAGAGGAAACTTTTATTGGGTCAAATCTTTCATATGAATATAAAATATACATTTTATATTTTATATGGATGTACAAGTCCATCCATTCTGAGAAGAATATGTAATATTTATTAGGAAAAAATAACAAAAAAAAAGAAATATGTGTGTGCACATATGCGAAATGTATCTGATGAGAACAGGCATAATAGTATAAATCAAGGAATTCGTATTCCATAATCTTGATTTATTGCATGTCATCAAGTTGAAGTCTGAAAATCGTTGTATTTTCTACGGACACGCCGTCACAGAACACAACATGCATATATATCCAGTTCCTATGTACGCATACTGGGCAACTGTCAATCTTTCCTAATTTCGGAGAAGACAACCTCCTTATTTTCTATCTACACAAATTCACAGCACCGAAACTACACTTTCGCCCTCTTTTTTTGGGGTTCCTCCAGCAAAAATTGACATTACATGTCACAATGTGGAATGAAGCCCATTTCGCCGTAACAAGTCTGCAGGTGAAGAAGCAAGTGTCAAGCACATAACGTATATTTATGTTTCAATGAATATTTTGCGTTTA
This sequence comes from Troglopedetes dispersus, assembly GCA_027744215.1. Taxonomy (NCBI): domain Eukaryota; kingdom Metazoa; phylum Arthropoda; class Collembola; order Entomobryomorpha; family Paronellidae; genus Troglopedetes; species Troglopedetes dispersus. The sequence goes on from JAHZNF010001266.1 coordinate 12,896, forward strand.
CTCTTTTTTCTTGAGAAGTCAGAAGCAGAAAGTCTTCCAAGAAGGAGACTCGAGGCCAACTGCGCCGCAAGGAAAAAATTGCAGTTTGAAAACAAAGCCTTAACATTTTTTCCGAGGGTACTTTGAAAAAAAAAACAGACGGGAAGAGTGCAGCAGGCTAAACGAAAAAAAGTAGTTTGGATTTACATCAATCCACCTTTCGCACTCAAGTCAGACAAACAAAAATGGACCATTCCACTGTTCCTATGGACCAGCCTCTTATGCCCGACCATCCATCAGTATCAGAGAAGTGGAACTAAGGAAAGTGAACAAAATGTGTAATCCCAGCACGTTCTGTGTTCAAACAGCAACTTGGTTTACCGAAAATTAAAAAAAAAGAACGAAATTCAACTGCACTGAGATAGGTGAAATTCACATTCTCTTGTGGAAACATAGATGTAACCATAGACATCTTTTTTTTAATTTCGTGAGTTAAAAACGGACAGACAAACACTGAATACGACCGCATTAGCCAGCTCACTAACATCCCCCAACCAAAATAATAATGGCTTGGGAAGTTGGACTTAAAATAAAAGAAAATAAATGTATATAAAAAATTTTGTTCACGAAAGAAACGGGGAAACGGTGTTCCAATTCAAGAAAACAAAGCAGGCCCTGGACACATTATTACATTTATATGTGCACAAGCATAAACAATCCAGGGAACAACTAAGTTCTTTCAGAGATTGGAAATTTGTTCACTTCAATCGAGACAGAGAAAAGGAAAACTAGAAAGAAATCAAAGAGAGAATGCACAGGCAAGAAAAAGAATACACATGAGCACGAGAAGAAGAAAAAAACAGAAATAAGTAAACGCACCCATTCACTTTGCTTCGGCATGGATGGCAAGCGATAAAATACGTAAGAAGCGAAGAATAAGAAAAAAACGCAACACCATCAGTACCCTGGCAGCGGAGAGTCGTTGTCGAGAAAAAGAAAAGAACCTTATTCTTTATTCATGTCGGCAATTCCCCTTTCTTTCCCCATTTTTACCTGAACATGAATATTACACGAATTTCATGTTCTTCTCTTTTTTTCTTCTCTTCCTCGTCGCTCTCTAACTCTGCTTTCCTACACTTCTTGTCCGTCATGAGAGGAACATTATAGTCAAAAGGAGGAAATAGGAAAAAATAGAAAAAGAGCAATAATAATACCTAATAGTGTTGTTGTTGTTCCTGGTCTTCTCGCTGTAGGACCATTCCTTCTTACTTGAGACGGAGGAGCAGCAGCAGCACAAGTACATGTACACTTTTATTTTTTCCTTGGGATGTTTTGAAGGAGAGCTCTAGACAACGAGCACCACCACGGCCGTAGCTCCAGCACCGCTCACTCACGTTACATATAAATACTATATTTTATATTATTATTTTCTTCGCACAGGCTAGCTCAACTTTTTTCCTTCCAGAAAGGGGAAAAAACAAGATATTGTGAATGTGGAGGAAGAAATGGTTTCCGTTTGTCAAATTGGTGGAATGAAGAGAGCACACAAAACACACGACTCTGGTACTTTTGTTATCCGGCACCTGTGTACAAACAAAGAAAAAAAAGGATATAGTTGGTTTTCTGAGTTACTTCTCAAGCAAGGTATCACCATCAACTTCATCATCATGCCTTAACTGTTTAAGCAGGTAAAATGGCCATAGTTTTCTTAGATTTTTTTAGAGAAGAAAAAACTACTCTAAAAAGTTTCTTTGTTTTTGCTGGGGAAAAATTTGTTGCGAGTAATTTTCAAGTGGAAACATTTACATTGGCAGAAGAAAAATATTCAGAGAGTTAGCAACTACACAGATCCATTTAAATCCTGCCTGACCATTTAAAGAAGTTGTCTGGGCTTTTTAAACAAAAAAAACTACAATAAAAATAAAAGTTTTTGAGTAAACCATAGAGTTGAGTCTGCATAGTCTCCTCTAAAACAAAATATAATCATCTTCTCCGCTAGCTTTTTTGTGTCTTTTTTTTGTCGTGACAAAATTGTTTGTAAGCGGTTTTCCTCTTTAAACATTCCACTTTTTTGCCAAATTCAAATTAACGGGCACATGCTGTTCACAACAAACCATTAGAGTTTATTCTTTCGCGTAAGCATAAGTGGCGAACCATTGTTACACTCTTCTTGCGTAAAGTACAGGATCTGGTCTGTACCATCCCATGAATATTCATGGAATACGGAACGGCTTCATTATTGTCAAACTCCTGTAAATGCGCCTTATCCTTACAAAAGCGAAATCCTGAGCCAATTCCGAAAATTCCCTACACTTCCAGACTGGAAGAAAAAAAAATTTTCCTCCGTGTCTGTTGTGTTCCGATATACCTACACACTGTCAAGCAACCTGATCTTTATTTTTCGAGCCAGTCGTGTTCCAAGAAAAGAACATCATAATTAGGTTGATGGTACCGAGATGATGATTGTTGCCTGAGATGATGGTTATGTGTCGAGGAAACTCTACTCTGGTGCGCGAAACTTTCGTGGAAAAAGTTTTATCATTGAAATTAATATGTACAATATGCACATAAGCCTTCATGTGATCCTTCCCTACCTGTGTGCCCACAGTGGTCTTGAATGGTGAGAAAAAAAAACAGGAAAATGAAGTTCGTGCTTGAAGGCAGGAAAGAAATCTGCCACAACTTGGATGAAATTCCAGCAAAGCAGTAACTTTCGTCTGAGATATTGTTAGAAAAATAAAGTATCTGATTCTTT
>JAHZNF010001267.1:0-19902 GCA_027744215.1 Troglopedetes dispersus
CCTTTCAGAATGAAAAATTTAGTCTCTTAAATTTCAGGATTTCGGCTTCACCATGTTTCGCTGGATTTTCTCCACTTCGTAGTCCTGCCCATTTTTCTAAAATGTTTATTTTTATTCAAAATATGTAAACTTGGTACAAGTTTTACTTAGACAATCGAAAACCCATATTATTATGTGGTTCGCATTTACGTATGTTACATGTGTATGCGCATTTCCTTCGAATATGTAGTGCATTTTTGGATATTGTAACTTCAAATATAATAACAACCAATAAAATACTTTCTTTCCAGTAAGACAGGTCACATGAACAAGAAAAATGCACATTTCGGTTGATTCATTTAGATCTCTTGTTCTCATTCATGAGAATCCGAAGATCATAGATTTCTTTCGTAATAAATTGTCCTTAAACTGCACACATAACCTCTTCTGACTGCAGTAACAAATGTAGAAAGTGAATAGCTCATTTAAGAAAATTTATATGTGGATTCAACGGAACAATGCTTTGCATTCTGCTACTTCCAAAAGATTTAATGAAAAATTACACCCATTCCTCAATGATTCACATTTTCATGTATGGAAAAACTTGGGTTGTGTGTAACTACTACAAATACGAGCAGGAGAAAAGGAAAATCTTTTGGTACATATGTAGGTTTGGTGCACGTGTTGGTTGTGCTTAAGTTAGCAGATTTCACTCTCTTTCTGCTTCACTGGCTCGTTTTACCTACTCGTTTTTCTGATGGCGTTCCCGCAGTATGATCATGATCATATTTCTCCAATGTAGTAACTGTATTCTACGGCAAAATTTTTACGGAGGGTAGGAAGTGTAGTACAACAAGAAAAAACGTTGCACTGTACACATAGCAAGATTTTTCGTGGTAGTGGTGTCGCGTGGTTAATATGTTGGGTTATATGTACGTATATACTGGTTGAATGCTCTTTATATTATGTATGTACACATTGTGTAACGAAATTACTATTTTTATGCTCTATCACTGAAATTAAAGAGACTAAATTTTTCATTCTGAAAGGAATTTGGCATCTTGAGCCTTTGAAAGTCATGGATGTTTTGAGGAAGTAAAAAGCAAGAAAAATGTGGCCGCCTCTTTCTTCTCGTGAAGCCTGATTTTTCTTCTCGCTTTTCCCTTTTTGCCACCAAATATCTATCAAATTCTACTATCAAATTCTATGGTTTCAATACTTCCATATTCCTATATGAGCCAATTGTGACAATGATTTTACTTTCTTGATGCCAGCCATATTAGAGGGAATGCAGTGAATGGACTACGAAAATGGTAAGAGATTAAAGTGATAAGTTAAAAAGTCAAATAAGCGCTACTGCAAGAAATGTTGCTTTCAAGTTAGGTGCCGATTTTGACATTTTGTCCAATGTCCCTCACAATTATATTTTTATTCCTTAAAAAGGAATTCAATGTTATAATCAATCACAGTGAGTGAGCATTGTGTTTGGGCGAATGGTTACATATTAAGGAACTCTGGTGCAAGGTTGCGCTAAAGGAATATATCTGTTGTATGGGAAGTTCTCGAGAAACTCTGAAGAAATACACTATAAGTTACATAATACATCCACATAGAAGAAGCGGCAACTTTACAGATACACTACCGACTTCGTAGTCCAGTTTCAAGACTTGCACTCTAAGAACGTGTTAAAGTGTAAAATTTCGTGATATCCATGAGTGTATTTTTCTTGATAGAGCACAAGATCAGTGTGCATGGTAGACTCAAACATGTTTTCGTGCTATGATTTAAGCTTTGCTGCTACTTACAAATTAACAATGTATGTATATGAATGAATAACAATTAGGAGTGAATAGTGAATGCGTTTCACATGAAATATCTTTTGAGTCGTGACCATCTGTAACGATGATCAAATTGTGGGCGAAAGGGGGAAAGGGTTCAAATGGTGACAACCTTTCTGCAATTCCAATTTTTAAAAAATTATTGAAAGCAATAATTTCAACCAAATTCAATTGCTCCACTCCGTCCTTTGCTAGCATTCCTTATATGTATACTTAACTTTTTGTCGTGATTTCTCTCTCTCTCTCTCTCCCTCTGGAACAATGTCGGGTAAAAGACGAATGAAAAGTTTTTATAGGTACTATATATGGTGGAGTCAGATGGAGAAAAAAGAATGAAAAAGGCATGCATTTTAACTTTTCTAATTAATGAAAACTATTTCAAGGATTCATGCATTTTCTAATTTAGCTTCAGTGAAGGGTGTAAGCTGAGAAGCGACAGACGCCAAAAGGCAAAGATGATGATGACGATGAGAGGGAGAAAAGAAATTCAGAATTTTTCCGGTTCAGTCAATTCCAGCTGTAGAACCACCGCTCTCAAAATAATGGCGCAATTTATAAAAGCATGGAAGTTATGGTTGTGGCTGGTTGACATAAAGAAATTCCTGAAGGAAAAATACACCATCCTAAAGTTTTACTACTGAAAGGAAGGAATCATGGCTCACGTTCTATTTTTGCTGCATTTGCAAATACTGTCAAAAGGTCAGAAATATGCGAACATTTATAGGATTTGATCTACATCAATGTATATGCATGCTACGGCTTGACTATTGCTTTGTTCCAGAACCTGATTTGAATACAACTGGTTAAAAATCTAAAATTTATTGTTACTGTCTTTTCCATTTAGGAAGCACTTTGTTTCCATTTCTCTCAAACCTATAAACACCAAACCTCCGGGCTTGGATACCTCTTAACAAATACCAAAGCTAAGCATGTACACATCTTCATTTGTTCTATTGAAGAAGGGGAACTCCACACGATCAATGATGTACATATTGTAGTTATGCTGAGAAAGACGTTTTGAAAATGAAGTCTCTTCTTTCATCTCTAACCTAGATACTTGGCTCCACATCCTCTTTATATATCCTCGTCGTTATTAGAAGAGAAATTTGCCCAATTGGCAGTGCTGTCTGTAGTGCTCCACTGGAGCCTAGTTTTCGTCCTCACAATAAGGCTTGGTTTTAGTTTACTGTTTTTTGATTTGTCATGTGTGTACATTCCGTTGGTGACACTTAACAGAACAAGATTGGATGAGATTCTTTTCTTGAGTGGACACGACCGGATTGTATTCCATTTCTGAAGAGAGAGAAGAGAAGAGAGAGCGAAGACGAACGGTTGAGTTGATTGACTGAGTGAAAGTTTTTTGGTTGATATGTTCCGGTTATTGGCAAGCAGGCTTGAATTAGATGTAGTGGATGTGTGGTGAGACGTTGTCGCTTTTTCCTTTTTTTCTTTGGAGATATAAAGCTGCTGCTGCGACTCAAATAAATATCTGATCCGCCAGTACATCTTTTCGTAATAAGAATATAAACCAGGGGAAAAAGTTCCCCTTCTTGTCACTCCCTGCTTCGAATATATACTTATTGTCCAGGCATTTTTTTTCACACAGTGCGGTTCCTCCACCAGGCCTTTTGTTGCCTCTTAGAAAGTGTAATATAAAAAGTAGGTTTCCTCTATCCCTCTGGATGTTGGAACCGCTGCGTCTCAAACTAAATTATACATTGTAAATGTACCGACTGAGACTTGAATGCACATTGAAATTATATAAATTTTTATCCCAGCTTCGCCTTCATTTCGCTTCTTGCCGGTTTACTTCTAGACGAAGTCACAAGAGATTTTTTTTCTTCATGATACGCAGTTCGTGAACAACACTACTACTTCTCTCTCTTTAAAAAATTGTATCATCTGTGCATTGCTTGCATGTACACAGATCCACTTCGCCGGGCAGTGCAGAAATAGTTCAAGGCATTTGAAAGTGGATAAGCAAACTCTAATAGGCATATAAACTCACGCCCTGTCTAACAAGAAGCGGAGATATTGAGCTGTTTCACTCTCGTTTTTTTTTAGCTGTCGTGTCCTCAAACCAAAAAGGAAACCATCATCATCATCGTCGGATGAAGTGTTCGAATACAATGTCGTACTTATCAGGGTTTTTTTCCTTGACAGCATTGAAAACTAGTACATTATTATATCCGCACTCATACAGATATGTTCGCGTACGTGTCGAATATCCAAAGTTGAAAATAAGGAGAGCCCGCTCACTCCATGCATGTGTCATTGGTCTTCTTACGACTTGAATTACGGATTGACATCGTGTACAAGTTAGAAGAGAGAGAGAGAGAGAGAAAAAAGAAAGATACAGCCGAAGTATTGCACTTGTGGAGAGAAGGAAAAAGACTGGAATGGAGACCCCACATAATCTTTAAGTTTGTGTACTTTAGTCGCCTCAGGTTACACACTAGGACGACTCTACGCTTTCCTTCTCTTCACTATCTCTCTAAGAAGCTGTCTTTTGCAAGGGTGAGCTGGCAAACCAATAATACGAAACCTTCTTTCACAAAAAAAATCCACATTTCAAAAGTGAAAGAAGATCTGTTTCCTCTCCTTCCACGAATTATGTACGTGCACACTATAAATCCTAATATTTAGGGAGATATGTAAGTGGTTATCTCTTTCCTAGTTACGTAAATACTCTATCATCCTCAAGTCGGAAGGAGTTGCTTTATATTGAAGAAGTAGTGCAGATTAGCATAATATTTGATACCAGAGACGAGTCAGAAAAACGTTCGAGGGTAGAAAGCAATATGGAAGTAAGATAACTGTTTTGAATTGATGCATGATATTCTGCGAACCATGTTCGGTGATCAGACGGACCAAATTTGACAGAAAAACGGGATTGTGATAACTGAATCTTGTGACTGGAAATACTTTTCCACTTCAAATGTGAATGAATGCTTGAGTATTTTTGTAAAAATTCATACCGGTACATTTTAACTTATGCACAGTATTTCAGTATTTAACTTTATATATCCACAAAAAATTCAATTCGATAATTTTCCCTTATAATTTTTATTTAGTATTCTGCGAAGATAAGTATGGATTCATGGGAGTTTTGAAGAATCCATGGATGATGAGGGAGCGGAAGGAAAGTCTACTTTCGTTTTGAGATTCCTCCCGTAAAAGAGACCATTGTGTGTCTAACAAACCTACCGAAAATGAAAGTAATTGTGTTTGGATTGAACCATTGTATAAAGCGGAAGATTCTCTAAAGATAAATGTGTCGTTACTTTCTCCAGCCACAAAAGGAAGAATTGTTCCGCAGTAAAATCTAGAGAAAACGGTACATATGGGTTCCAAAGCAAAGATTGTTTGGTTAGGCAATGACATATGCAAAGATAAGGAAAAAAAGAAATACATAAAAGAAAAAAAAATAACAAAATGGCTGAAAAGATGGATGAAACCTTCCGTGACAGAAGCAGACGTTAAAATACACAGTTTGCTTACTGCTCCCTGTTTGGTTAGTGCAAAAGAGAAGCGGTTAATATTATGAACGTCATGTGTGGTCTGCATTACATACGCGTTATATCATGTTCATTTATTTCGCTTATTGCAAAAGAGACATGACTTCCCCTTCAAATGGAATTCAACTACATAAGGTACTATTCTTAGAGAATGTTTCTCTTTCTTTGCAAAAAAAAACTTTTTTCATCTTAGTTTTGCGTCGTCCTTAGGTTTTTTACACGTACCACTCCAGAGACAGTTATCTGGTGGAGAGGACAAGGTAAAAAGGAGAGATCTGGATAGATACTACCGTACCGTTGGGAGATTTGTGACTTGCTTTTGTGGTTAGAAAAAAGTATTTACTTGGATTGTTTGTCAATCTAGTTTATGTACACTGGTTTCGTACACCATTTAATTTGAATAGCAGCACAGACTGCAAACGGAATGTTTGAGCTTTGAAAAGGATTCCACTCTACGAAATTTACATAGCTAAACTTCACTTTGGGAGTTATCACATTGGACAGAAACGAGTTGTTTTCTTCCTGCTTTTTAATCAAATATGTCACATAAGTACATTTTACAACTTGTGCTTCTCTGACTTACACCTTCATGCGCTATTAGCTACATTTTCTGCTCTTGAACACATGAACCTGGCACACTGCAATTTATCGTGTGGTTTTGAAAAAATTATTCTCAGGTCATTATGAAATTTGCAATTGACTTGTAATTTAGATTATGTTTTTGCTTGAAAACAGTATATGGTCAATTTTTATTCATTTTTTACTAAACCTCAATGCTCTTCAATGCTAGCATGGATTTATGTGAATGGAGCACAGTAAATGTACACCTGAATGGAGGCAAGGCAAGGTACGGTGATAGATGGATTGAAAATACAAGAAGAATTTTAGGCTTTGATTCCTTCTAGTTGCATTGCTAATGCTTCCCATTCTCCTTGTCAAATTAAACAAGGGAAAGGATTGATTTACGTTGTGAGTATAGATATACATATATTTATAATCAGCAAGCAAATGATTTTATTTTTCTTTAATGTTATCCACATTCGGCTGGAAATGTTTATGTACTTTTCTACTTCCAGTGAAAAAAGCCTCCTAGGTGCATTTCGCAACTGTCAACATCATCAGCCGAAGTATTAGTAGAAGAAAGTGAAGAATTGAAAATTTGTTCATGAACGTAGGAAACCCAAAACTTTCTATTTGTGCACGTATTTTATTGTAGTGCCATATCCAATACCATTGGTGTCCTGGAAAAGCATGCAAAAGTTTTTTTTGGCAATGTTATTATTAAAGACTCTGTTATCATACACAAAGCTGCAGCCTCAGCAACTTTGTACTTTTCCTATTCGTTTTTCTCTTGCCTGGTGTCCGTCCGCTGAAAACAAGAATGCATACTTTCTCTACAGCAAAGTATCAGCACAGAGGAAAGAGCAAAATAAGCTTTGTGCCAACCAAATGGTTATTGGCTAACAACTTCACCCTACTTTTTTGCTTTCCTAAATCTGCTTATTTCAACCACATTGTTTGTTAAATTGAATGGGAACTTAAACATGGAAACGTAATACGAATTCATTCATTTCATTTACTTGGTAAAGGATCACATATTATGCATGTATGTTCCCCTCTTTTCTATATAACTTGTAAGGCTTGGTTGGAGCGCACATGATGAAAGCATCAGACTTAGCTGAACTTGTGTAATACTATATCTCCATCGAGGCAGAGCAATTCTGAATTTTGTGATTTTGCCCACTTGACAATAAAAAGAGTTGTCGAATGTAAATACATTTGAATGCAACGGCTTCACCAAGGATAATACGAGTGTAAGTGAAGGAAACCGTAACACAACAACGAAAGAAGGAGTGACGACGTATATGGGAAAACTAGTTACTTGTCAAGTGCACATTAAAAGGTAACCATGTAATGCAAATCCGTGTCTGTGCTGCTGTGAAAGTGAACAAATCTGTGTGCAAAGTGAGCGCTCCCTCGTTGAGCAGAGCGACCATTTGGATGAATGATAGGAGCGAAGTATAAAGAGTGATGAAAATAGAGAACAAATTGATAGTTGAATAGAAAGAACGACGGAAGCTGAGCCGGATGAGATCATTATTCCTTTATGTATCAGTAGGCATTACATTCAAGTTTGCAATCATGTCATCCTTCCATCGACTCCTTGCTTTTCCTATTACCAAGCGCACACACGCACACACTTTCCCTCCTCTGTCACTTTTATATTCCACATATCCTATTCACACGCATCTCATTTCATCCAGGCCATCTCCAATTGTATTCTCCACAGCAACGCGTCATGGAAGTTGTCAAGATGTGGCAGTGGTCGGTCCAATAATATATATGATGCCTTTCGACTGTAGTTGTAATAATAATAATGTAGAAAAGTACACAACTTCGCAGTAGGGGAAAAAAACTGACGGATTTACTATTCCTTATTGTGCGCACACGTACGTATTTGTACTTCGGTTAAGTAATATAAGAACATCACAACAGCAGCAGCAGCACAATATCATTTCAAAAGGAGGATGAAAGAATCATATTATATTGCAGACAATGCATGAGTTTCTCCGATTCACTCTCAGTCAGTCAGTTTTTCAGTAGCATTAGCTTTCACCGCAGAGATATTTCAAATAAATAAGGTTCATTCATATATCAGAGCAGCAGAGGGAAAAGAAAGAGGTACATATTGCGGATATATTTTTCCATTCATTCAGTTCTCCATGTACAAATGAATCGAGAGAATCTTGTTTTTATGTACACTTGTAAACTCGTTTTTCATCCTGTGTTCTTCTTCTCCTCTCTCCATCCAGCTCAACATTCTACTTTTTGCCTCTACGAGACTAACTAAAAATGTGTGCAGGCCAAACTACTACTATAAAGTGTGGGCACGTGTATTTAAGCACATATGTATATCTATGTGGATGTTATTATATAGCTTTGTGCATAACTAGCTGGATACCATGTGGATATTTTATTCCAAAAATTCTATTTAAGCATGCAATGTTCTTATGGAAGGGATCCTTTTTCAGTGATGTATTTGCTCTGGAGCTGGAGCAACCCAGATCTCTGAGTTATAATGGTAGCGAAAGGGAGATGCTTACGTAAATTTGTTCACAAAAACTAATAGAATCAGTCACAGTCAAAAAGACTGATACGACTGCTGCTGGTGGTGGTGGCTCTCCCGTTTCCTATTCAATATCCAGCTAATGAGCTGTGGATTTTCTCCTTCCTTTTCTCAACAACCACATCCCCGTACTCACTCAGTCATCGTCATCGATTACATTGTCCACATTATTAGACCAAATTACAGACTCGTCGAAAAGAAAAAGAATGAATCTGTTACGTATTGTGACGTCTACCTATATATGTCGTGGTGTGTTAGACGACTCACAGTAGATGAACACAAATATCTACATAATATTTATTAATAGAACAGAAATCACTTGTCCTTGCCATTTGCAAAAAATGTAGTCGAGACATATGTAGTTCCTACCTAATAATCAAGCGGATGAAGGTATGAATGTTCTGAAAGGAGTAGAGTGAACTTTTCTTCTTCGCATATGCAAAATATTTTTTCATGTTTTTCGAGTAGCGATTCGTGCTTGGTACATTATACCAGGCATTCTCCTCTATATTCTTTACATCCTCCAAGCTGTAGATACCCAACAGATGCAGATGAGCACTGAGTGTGTTGAGCAGAAAAAAATGGTTAAGAAAAAATATAAAGAAAGTAGGCAAGCCAAGGAAGAAGCTGACTGGATTGTGACTCGTGAAGGAAGAGAGAAGAGGACATTATGAATGCCTCTAGTCTTCGTGCAAAACACCGTAATTTGTCTTTTGTGACATGACATACGATTTCAGGGAACAAAGCTTGTACACAAATTCGTCTTATTGGTGGAAAATCCCATTGCTTGCTTGTATGTACCACTTATTTTTTTCTCTGGAAGTCGCTACACTCCCTCCTTACATATGAGCACTGTAAGGAAAGAAACATCAAGTCCTTATTCTCCCTTAATGCTACCACACGACTACGTCTCCTTTTCCCAAGCATTGTTACTGCCTGCTACACAACTGTCTAATGCGGAGGCTTCACTTTTGAGTATGCTGCATTACCACAAAATTAGCTTGGCCCTTTTTCCTATCACAAGTAAGCAGAGAAAGCAGGATCTAGCTCAAAAGTAGAATTCCTGTCTCTCTTTAGTAGACTTAACGTATAATCTCATTTAGAAATGCTTTATCCAAAAAATGATGATTTGATGAAGGCATCTTTCCCCTTTTTTTACTCAACGAGGATGCTGCCAACGCCGTTCACATATGTTACATGGCTAACAAGCAGAGGAAACTAGTCAGTATGGAGTAAAATAAATGCTCTCTTGTGTAAGCTCTGGAGTGTTAAATGCACGTTGTAATATAAGATCATCTAACTGAATATGTTGTATTCTCTCTGGATACTGAATACCTCTTGAAATCGGAAATTTCGGAACTCCAAAGAACATTCCTCGTCACAATGCATGATTAACTGAAATAAAATCTGTGTTTTTTTTTGCGAATCCCGTCTTTTCGTACTTAGCCCAACTCTATTCCCAATTATGAAAAAGATCCTGTGGTTGAGTTGGTGTTGGATGGATTTATGTATTTTAAGGTGGTGCATACATTAGCAACTCTTGGTTTTCAGTGACAATTTGGGCATTCTGTTTCACCAACTTTATTTATTCTCCTTCACTCTTCCTCCGTACTTCCATGTAATCTTCAACTGTGTGAACACTAGAGTTGCAAAATGGGGAGTGAAGGCTCGCTGGAAAGCAGCATTTCATTCAATTTCACCAACTTTTTAAAAAGAATATATGTACACTTGTGCGGGTATTTTCATCTTCTCTCTTTTTCCTCTTTTCATTCATAAAGCAATAATCCCAAAGTCAGTTTTTAGTACTCTGCTTTTCTCTCTCCTTCACAAAAATACATGCAACTGTATAGTTATATGTATGTGACCACTTTTGCTTTCACCACTTCTCAAGTTATTAGTTGGATCCTACTGCTCCTACCACTGAGCTTTCTACGTACTTCCCGTCTTTTCTTTTTTCTTCTCATCCAAAAAAAAAGAAAGTAAGAAGAATAAGAACATTGTAAATATCTTGTGTGGAAAATAAAGCCTGACTAAGTCACACCACAAGACCACTTTCTCCCCTTATCAGAGGCTAAAAAGGAAAAGAAAAAAGACTTCTTTTTCCGTGGTCGTGTAGTGGTAATAGTTCCATGCTTGCACAGATGTAACTTTTTACACTATACCCTTTGAGTGAAGACTATACAATGTAGTGTAGTACATACGTGGGTGTGTTCAGTGTGCACCTATAAAAGAGAATATATGCATTTATCGTGTGTGGAGTGGTGTGTGAGTGTCCCCTGTGTAGATAGGATTCTGTGTGGTTGGAAAGGCAAGGAAGGAGAGACATGAGGGCATAAAACCTTCATTTCATACCTCGCCTCAGTCTTACACATTTTTCCTCCGAAAGAGGAAAAAACCAAGGACTTTTTATCTGTGCCAAGCAAAGCAAAAAGAGAGACACTTACACATGAATGAAAAGAAAGGATAAAAAGAGGGAGGATGAAGGAATGAAATTGAAATGAAAGGAGGGACACTACTTATTGCTTAGTACTATACGTACATGCTTCTATTAAGTATTAAGACTATTCTCTGCTTTTTCTCCTTTTCATGACTGATGCCTTGCAAGTAACTTACCTTTCGTTCTCAGTTTTTTTTTCACTGCACACCAGCTTTACAATATTACTTATAGCTCACGGAGACGAAACAGAGTCAGGGAAGCATTCACTCATTCACGCTTATATACTTATGAACGAACTTAGAAAGAAGAAAGGCTATAATACCTTCATTTCAAACATTTCTGCTTTCATTTCCCTTTCCACAGTTTTTAACACGTATATAACACGTTGTTGTGAACCAAAGAATGCGCTGTGTGAATGTACGTTTATATGACAGTAATATAAAAATGTATACGTGTAATGTGTGTCGACGGCAAATGATGACTTTGTGTAAAACATTTTTTTCTAGAAGTAAAATACCTTTAATACAGATGTGCATAGTGGAAGCGTCCTTAGGTATGAAACAAACTGGAGACGTTTCCAATTCCTTTAGTTTGTTTTTTTTATGAAAGGAAGGTTCTTAAGTAGCAGTCGTAGCAGAGCTTCGGTATATAAAGAATATCGGCAGTTGGACCGGCTACGCGTTCCTTCCTCAAGAAAAAAGCAGCAGCGTGGTTTGCGCTTGTAGAAAAAACTTGGTTGGTTGCGCTCACCACATATGATCCTTTATGCTGCAATAATGTATGCTCTATTCAGAATAGGTGGGGATGGTTTTTAACAGAAAAAAAATTCTAGCACAATGCACAATCACTCAGGACGCGACACGGTGGTGATCGTTGTAAATGGTTGGAGAGGTCCTTCTTTTCTTTTTTACGCATTGCTCCTTCAACCAAGAGACTAGTCTTCCTCCAACCAACCTTCGAAAGAAAGAATAAGATTGAGATTGGTCACAGGATAAGAAAAATGATGCAAGTTTTTTTTTGCAGGATATTTTCAGCAACTCCACCGTGGAGTCTCCACCGTATGTTGTTGCATGTTTTCCAAACTAACTTTGAATCTTTTAATTCTTTTTGTTTAGTAAATACAGTTTGCTATGTACAATTGTTGAGTAACAGTGCTCATTATGATGTCACTAACGACTTCAAGATCCCCTGACTTTTCAAATCTTTCATACAAATTGAGTTCAAAATGTTGCGAAAGGGAAAGCTCATTTTGTTTGTATAATGAGAAAAAACTACTAAGAATGAGAGGAAAAATACAAGAAACTATTTGCAGAGAGGAAAGTGAGTTTGGGGTGTGACAACTGTGTAAACTTTGTGCCCCTATCACTGATTTATTCAGTCAACCTGAATATGTCATAGAATAAACTGATTCGAGTTCTGCTTGCCACTGCCTTTGTTTGATACGTGCCGATGCATCAAGTCGAAGGAAATGCGGTTTTTCGCTTTGTCTTCCGTTTATATCCAGAGAAAAGGCACTTGAAACATTTCATGTTGCATCATTTTTCGTGTGCATTTACGTTGTGAACATGTACCCATCCCAGAAACGGAAAGGTAAGGTCATCTATGTTAAACCAACTCAAGCAAAAAACATTTGTAAAACTTGGTATGGGGAATTATGCGCTTCATATAAGGGAACATTGCTGTTGTAAGTAGGTAAGTAGATGAAAAATTGGAATTTTTTGAAACTGCAGGGTAGTCAATTTTCTGTTTACTCACACAACGACGATTCATAACGTCTACTTGTCGTCACATCACCCCAAAGGAATATGAAGTCACCATAAAATACATTTAATATATTTATTATGATTTTGGTGTAGGGTTGGCTAGGTGGAGAGAATAATATTGCTGAGCACTGAATCCATGAAGCATATAGTAGGTCTGCCGAAACGAAATCATATTGTGTATACTATCATCAGAAAACATTGGTTATACGAAGAGAGAATATTGGGGTTTTATTGAATACAATGCAAACAAGAGCGCGCAGACTTTCGTTCAAATTTTCACCGTACTTTCCACTCTGGAAAAGTGTAATATTTCATGATCAGTTTACTCGTATTTCATGAAGAGAAAGTTTAAATATAAACCTTTTGAGCATCTTCCCTCCAATGACTTGAACTGGAGTGCTCCAAGGTGCTCCATAATATATTTACACACAGCTCCATTATTATTTCTTCGCAAACACGGTGATGATGATAATAATAAAAAGTTGTTTGTATTCATTCGGCTAGGCAAAAGGCAAGGAAATAAGGAGACTCACGGCGAGGTTTCCACGAGAGAGGAAAGATATTAAGCATTTCGTATTCATAAAGAAAAAAGCTCTTGAGAAACCTGTGGCAATATAATAATAACAAGGAAGGATTTCCACGACTGTAAGCTTACTGGTGGTGGTGTGCGTTTTAATAAACGTAAAGAGAGGGAAAACTGAGAAAAAGGATGGCTCTGACGACGACGATCTTGACGATGATTCACGTGTGCATGACATGTCTATTCTTTTGTGCGATTTTCCCTTCCTTCATTCAACTAGTCTCTTTTCTGTGTCTTTTCTCGATGTATCATCTCTTTCCCGTCATCTTCATGCTCCCATCTTTTCTCCTGTCCTTTCATAATCATTTTCTCTATGTTTCAGCTTTTCGCAGAGAGGGCGAAAATGATACTCGTTCAGACGTAATCGTAGAGCTCCTCACAAACACAAGGTGAAACATAAATAGTCGAGCTTGTGCTTTCAATCTTAGCGGATACAATGTTACTCTGAAGATTATTACTTCTTAGCATCGTCTGATAACCCGCTAAGGTAAGGAGTTTGCTTTGCGGATGAGAGAGAAATGGAGAACTAAAATGAAAGCAAGGCAAGAGTGACATAGACATAACAGAGGTGAAACAGGAGACGTGTTTTTCTATGTATGTTTAATAAACCAGTAGATTAGGAGGCGGAAGGAAAAAAGAATGTAAAAAGTGGAAGTATCACTGTCGTCATCATGTCATTCGTTCATTCTCCCTCTCAATCTTCTTCCATCGCAAAAAAAAAGATTTAATCTTCTTTCACTATTTTACTACCGGTACGGCGAAGTTATGAATACCAAAAAGCAAGCTCTTGTTCAAGGAAAAAAGCTTTTCATCATTTTCACTAATAAGCTAGGATAGAATGATAATATTTAGTATTTTGTAGACTTGAGCAGGTTTCGTTACAAGATGTGAAGCACATGCTACGATTATAGACGAGGGAAACTCATTTGAAGAACAGCAGAATAGTCTGCTGCTGCAAAACTTTATTTTATAAACATTGAACTCACCATTCATTGGATACATGGAAGGGCAATTAATTGAAATAGCCTGAGCATAAGTATTAGCTCGGTCTTTTTACGGTTGAAGAAGCAGAGGTTTCATTTGCTTTTTGTAAAAAAATGTTTTAAAAACATGTTTCTCAATTACGATGGGAGAGGTCGGAGGAACTGGCGGCAGGTAAGGTTAAAAAGTTAATTTGGTTCGTTGCGTGAACTAATGTACTAGACCTGTCTCCAGATTGCACTTGAACTTTATCAAGATCCTGTCATCATCTTAGCCCTCTTTTCCTTTCATCTCAATTCCTCGTTTCCCCGCGTGTCCTGGTATGAAATTGAAATAATATTATATAGGTTTCAGTTAATTAAATTGAATAGACTTGTGTCTGTCACTGATTTCCTTTCTTTGTAGTGGCCTCCTAAAATCTTCGAGTGTTTCTCGTGTGTGCAGAGCAGCCCTAGTCTCGTCGTACAAAAAAAGTGATAATACGGAATGTTCTCTCTCATTCTTTCCTTCATATTCTCTTTCTGTCACTTTGTGCTTGTGTAACTTTGGTCTACTAATTTCCTGGAAAACTGGTGCATGACGTCCATACCTGAAAGGAAAGAAAAGAAGATAAAAACTACCTATTCTTGTGTTACCAATGCTGCTCTCAGCTTTTTTGTGGTATTCGTATTATGTTGGCTTGCCTTCTTTTTCCCCTACTTTCCATCTTTCTCCCTCTCTGAGAAAAGTAAGTAGACAAGCATGTTGCCTTTTATTAGTACATGGCTCAGAAGAAAAAAAAGAGAAATTTTCCTGGCTTTTCTTTCTTATTTTTCCTTACATCAGTTTTTTCCCCTGTTGTATAATGGTGGCTGGGGTGATGTGATGTGGTTGTTAACAAAGAGCAACAACCTTCCTTATCATTATTAACCATGTCTTCCTCATTCCGTAGTTGGCATTACAAAAATGTGCATTCTTTAAGTGAGCTTGACACTTCTCTCTTGGTTGAAGAGTTTCCAGTATTTTTCCACTTCTTCATGTAAATGCTCGTTGTTAGTGGGATTTCTTCCAAGATTTCAACCTTTTAATGGGAATTATAATCATACCATTTCCTAATGGAAGTCAGGCTCTTCTTCAAAAAGTCAATTCAAGCTGTGCTCACTCCATTCTATAATTGCTGAAAAAAAACGAAACTTTTGTGAAGCACAATTAAGCAGTCCCCGCTTCTTGAATCTTGGAAATGTGGGATGCGAATAATAATTATGTTGAATGCTTTCCCATTTGAAAACTGTATTTCACAGCCATGCAAAATCCTACGGCAGCATCTTCCGAAGCACATACCAAGCGCATGACTACTTTTATACGTACTACAATTTTTATTCTTATGTCAGGTACTCGAAAACTCGTCATTTAATTCATGAGAGTACTCTTGTTGAGTCAAAGTGTAATGGAGTTACGTTTAAAAAAAGTCGCTGGTCACTATCATATTTCCACTTTTTGACAAGCTTTCTTGTAAAAGAAAGAAATGAAAGAAAAAAACCTTTTTTTCTCCTTCTCTCTTTTCTCCCTTCCTGTCAGGCAAATCTTGTTCTGGAGGAGTACTTACAAAATACATTCCTTTTCTTACCTCTTAATACCCCCTCATTCTGTTCATTGTTGTAGTGCCTACTTAATACTTACTTTCCTTTTTTCCTCCAAGAGAATATCACATTTCTCACCAACTTCCCTCTTCTCTCCCTTTTTTCTCTGAAGCTTTTCATCGTCAAATTATGATCTCTTCCTCTATGACACTGGCCCATTCTCATCTTTCTTTCCTCTTTCTACTTCTTTTTTTTCTGGCCATCGCCCTATAGTAATATTATGGTGATATTTATGTACATACTCTCGTCTCGACTCCCTTCCACAGTGCAGTACCACTAACTATGTTCCATTATCGACTTATACTTTTGCTTTATTTCTTAAGGATTTACGGTGATGTAATTCATGGGGCTTGACGGGCAGCTAGTGAGAAGAGCATTGCGAAAAAAAATTGTCAATCAACTTGATGCTACCACGCTACCACAACAGCACTCGTGTTGTCGCCCTTGTTGCGTTGCAGTGGTTGTCAGTTGGTGGATGGTTCACTGGTAACGTATCACTACAATTTTCACTATTTCCCCTCCCCTATCTCTCCCGTGAGGAGTGTAACCCTTGGAAAAATCCCATTACAAAACACCAGAGGAAATGAAAGTGAGAAAAGAAGCTTCCTCTATTCACTTTTACAGGTATACTTTCATTCTCCCGAGTAAAAGCTTAGCTTTTTGTATTGCCTTATGTTGAAAAAATTGTCAGCGTCAAGTTTACCAGTAATATAAAAGTTGGTGGGTCAAAGTTGCGTCGTCATCATCTATAAATTTTATAAGATCGTATTACCGAGTACTTAAAGGGGTCTCCCTCTTTTCAAGTCTTTTATATTTAATACGTAATGCGGAGAAGCACTTTAGTGGATGAAGTATCATCACGGTACAGTCATAACTCCGCACCTGGGTTGAGTATCGCAGTCAAGTTGAAAAGATTGAGAAAGTAGATCATCCTTCTCATGCTTTTTCTCATTACAGACAATATTTCTATTGTAAAGCACATTTTCCCTCACTCGGCTGCATTAAAGTTACTGTAAAAAACTGTTGGAGGAAGGAAATGAAGCCTATAGACATGTGGATCTACTGCTACCTCACTGTCTTCCCTGACACGAGGATCTTCATAATAGCCTGAGAGCTGTTTGAGAGTTCCCCGGACAATATTTCAGCACTTTTTTCCACTCTTCAATTCAGGGAAAGCGAAAAAAGTTTTCCCTTGTGCGACCAACTCAGGTTGGGCAACACTACCTTCTGTTCTAAAGCTTTACACTCTGCACTATATTCATATCAACTATGGCTGGAGAATCCAGGTTATATATTTTCAAATTATTATTGCTATGATTAAACAAGTACTTGAAATGAACCTTTCACGTTGATTATTTAGATCTTTCATTCTTTTCTTTCTTTGTTGACTTAATTTTTTTTTAGTATTTTTGGTACACAATCCGTATTTCCCAGGCTAAGGTACATTCAGTCATTCATTCAAAATAGCCTAAAAGCCTTGTTACATTCTAGAAAGAAACGGTTCAGAAAGCAGTCTTCTCTTCCTGTCATTTCCTTATTGTTTCTGGCAGAATGTTTGGGAAGATGATTGTGAGACGAACAAATAAACCTACAAAATGTGGATGGCCTTTCATAAGATAAATAGGAAGAATGAGTGAACAAAACCTTGTGATTTGCCATTTGATAAATCCTTATTAAAGGTATATTCATTGCCAAAATAGCTAGAAGCGTTGTTTTAATGGTAATACTGAAATTCAATGAAGCATCCCTCGTCGGGTCAACCGTCGAATCATCTTCCATTTGTATTTTACAAGAAAAATGCTGAAAACGAAAGATAACAATAAAGTGCAGTTTCCAGTCCAGCTTATTTAATTAGGAAAACTAAAGATTTCATTTTCATTTTGTGATGCTTCAATAATTGCTGCTGTCCACTACGTCGTAAATTCATGACCTCAGGTTCAGGTTTGTTGATTAGAAAATATCAATTCCAGTTGAACTGATGTCACATTGTAAATGTTGATGTTGCTCAGGAAGACCAATGAAATAGTTCATTCGTTGCCAGATTAAATCTGAAGCATTACAACTAACAGCAACTCCATAAAATGATATTAACTTCCCTCCGTCTGCACCAACTCAACCAAAGTAAATTAAACATTTTCTGGATGATGTCAATAAGAGTGTACAATTAGGTATCACAAATGGGGGTTAATCGTGTACACGGTTTACTGAAAGCATCTCCCCAGGTCAACGCTATTCATGCACGCTAGATTTCCCGAGTTTTTTTTGTTCGGACAAATGGTGAAGGCTGATTTCGGAGAAGGAAGGAACGAACTAATCTTGGACTTTTGGAATCGTTTTAATCTCATCTTCAGCTCGTCCACATTGTGACAAAAACTAATATCCGAAACGAGGAGACCCGTGATACAATTTTGTTGTGACCCTTCTCAACCATTTCCAATGTGTTCTTTTATTTATGGAAATAGAACTGATGATGATGATCAACAGACAATAAGTTCCTGCGTTATTTTTTAGGGTCTACTTTCACGTCTAAGACGATCGACTTGGGTCATAGGACGGGTAAAAATTAATTAGCTTTGCTGAATGTAGCCAGCAATCTTCTCAACAACGCAGTACAATAATAATAGTGTTTTGAGACGGAATGAGTATCCAATTTCTTTTTTTGCCTTCACACAAGGGAATGCTACATGATGTGGACATTTATACATACTTATTTATCTGCTTCTTTCCTATAAAATATCGACAACATGGTGACTTGCGAAGTTTATCGACGATGTTATTTAGCTCCTCATGACCTGATACATTCCATGCTTTACTTTATACTTATAGGCGCATCATAAAAGCAGAGAAGTCATGTTGAGTTATCATCGTCCCGGTTCTTGCTATCACCGTCTTTGGCACGACGACGCGTTAGTTATTATTATTATTATCCCAATTCGGGGAAGTAAGCACGGATTCCTTTGTTTCAGGAAGATACACTTGAAATATGGTTCAAGATGAAACTAAGGTTTGAGTTGGTTTTTATTTGTGAGTAGCAATCGGTGTTTGAACTTTTGTACAGCGTGTTGCCCCTTGAGCTTCTTAAATGTATGAGAAGCAATAATAATATTTTATAAGTTATATGGAAGTGGAAAAAGGGGAAATGGTTTGCTGGCAATATTTACCAAGGATGCAAGGAAACACCACAAAACTCAGCCAAAACCTCAACCTATCGATTCTTTCCATGGATTTTCTCTGTTTTCTTTCCTCTTTGGGCCCAATTACAGGAAAGAAAAAGGTTGGCTGCCACCACTATCACTGGATAGTTGTATCTACATGGTTGAGAGAGGAATGATATATAACAAACTATGTCCCACCATCACAATATTTTCATTTGCCATTTTCAGGTAAGCTTCCCCAAGGACTTGATCTCTTGAGAAGAGGACTGGACAATAACCATCATAAATGGATTTCAACTGACTATCGTAAAATACATGGAACGACTACTGTGAAGGGTTTGACCTTAGCCCTAAAGTGATGGATGATACGGCCTATCGCTCCTTTTGCATTGACTACCTAGACATAATATCCTACAAGTAAAAAATTGCACGAAAAAGTTGAAAGTAACGTATTCGATCAGACATGGAGGTCATGTTCAGAAAAAATGTTTTTCCTGCGCAGTTGGATTACGCTTTTGACATTTTCCTCCGTCAAATTCTGTAACTGAGAATTTCTCTCCTGCACATCGCGACCTCAGAAAGGAGACAGGATGATAGATTTTTTTACTTCGTTCATATTCACTTTACGAAATGTGCAGTGTATCTTCTGGGAAAAACAAGTGACTGACTACACAACACTTTCAGTTTCGAGATGAGGAGTTTCTGTGGGAAAACCGTACTTCGAAAAATGTAGATCGTATTTGGACAAACTTCATGTTAACTTTTAATGACAGGACTGGACTCTTCAAAATCTAGGGTTCGAAGTGAATCAGAATTTCCGAGGAATGAACAAATTGGAATTTGTTCCTGGTACCATTCCATATTAGTCCACGCCGTGTTTTGACGAAACTATCTTTGGAAGTTTC
>JAHZNF010001268.1:0-11141 GCA_027744215.1 Troglopedetes dispersus
TAATATTGTACATCGTGATTTATTCTATCAAAATAATCCTTTAATCTTGCACCTTTCTTTTTATAGGTTTGTGTTCGAGTATAAATTCTTAGAAGACAGAGACCTCAGTTAAAAATCTTTAGAAACAAACAAACTGTGTACGTTTTTGTGTCGCCGCACCAAAAAATTTTTCTTTTTGATTGTAATAAAATTTGAATATCTAAAAAAACTTTTTGACTTCCATAATATGTACATTACGCCGAGTCGTCGTACGTGTACTAATGAAATTCCAATCGATTACGATAGAAAAGCAGAAGCTACCATGTAAAGGTGACAAAATAGACAAGTTAGGAGACAAAGTAGCCTATAAATACCATTAGGTTTACCGCAAAAAGGTAATTAGGCTTGAAACTTATATAAATGCAATACACCATGGGTTCTTTCGTGCCAGTTAGTGGATAGAAGCATTTTCAAGTTCGACTTTATACATCACTGTACTAGCGGAAGCAGTTATAGTTAGAATTTTTCACGAATGCTTGAATTGGAATTGTAGTTGAACCTTTTTTTATAAGTCGCTTTTCCGTCTCCTAACTTTTAAATCGTCAGTGACCTTAATAATGTCATGCATCATGACACAAAGCATCTGCTTTTAAAACAACTTTCGCAAACCGAACTGGGTAGTTGAGCGAATAAGTGAACAACTTTGAAGGTCATTGTTTCTGAGCAGATGTCTAAACCATCAAAAACTAGTCTTAAAAATGACTGATGAATGAAGACGTGCGCCAACTATTGCCCTGCGACCGACCACAGTATATCACATTCATCTTTTCGCACATTACATCCTGCTGGACACAAACATACCACACATGAACTCATTCTATTGTTAAACAGACTCTTTTTGTCACATATTCTGTATGAACGACTATTATTATTACGAAACATGATGCTGCTGTTGTTGCTGATCATTATACGAACAAAAAAAACAATATCCACGTGTGAAGAGCCTACACATCTTACACACAATATTACAACTTGCTAACTACGTAATGAGTATATGTACTTAATATTTTCGGTGGACTTTTTTTCAGTAAACCGCAGTAAAAGAATAAAGTGAAATATATATTGTTCTAATTTTAAAAATCTTGTGTTGATGTGTGATTTTTGAAGTCCTGTTTTATTTTTTTTGATTGAAATGGACAACCGGTTCTCATTATTCTCAACTGTAATGAAATTTGATGGTTTAAAAGATATATCCTCGACATCTGTAAATAGTCTATCTAAAATCTCCATTACTTAATTATTATACTCTGTACAGATACAATTTATAAAGTTATTTACCTACAAGGTAGGAAGTTATTATGTAACGAGCTTTGTACTTACACTACAGTATCTTTTCTAGTACTATTCCGTTCCGGCTACTTTCTCCAAACGTTTGTACGTACATATTTTCAATCCACTGGATTTGATACTTGTGAAACTAGGTGCAAAAGCTCGATGCATTACAAGTTCCTTCTTGTTCGCAGTAGTTCGTTAGAAGTAATTTCTAGTAAAATATGTTGAAGTGATATTTCAGCCAGCTTTTTATTTTTAACGGGAAATATGCAGTTGTCGCAATAAAGTTCACAGGGTTTATTTCTGAAAAACTTACTCACTCTATGTAATCTCGTTACTAAAATGGTAGCCATATTGGGATTGGGACTCGCGCCGCCTCTTATACTGTACAGTGTATTTACACAGCTTTATTTTTTATAATTACCTTATGTACATGTTAACCAAGTAGCCTTTTCTCGCTATATTGGCTTTTATTCTCTCTTTAGTGTGGACAGTTGACATGATATTACGTTTTGTCTTTCCTTTAATTGTGACTATCTTCCATCTTCATCCTGATAAATAGCAAATTATTCATATATTCAATATTGTTCATCTTTCGTGTATAAAACTTTACTGTAGTACGAACAGTTTCTAATTCCGGTGATCGTGCGTGGTATCTTTTGTAGTATTGTTGGGTCAATTACATACTATTAGTCATTTTAGAGAAGTTTTATCTTGGTTTTACTCGTTCGGCTAGTCCGACATTATTATAATCTGACGAACACAGGGGTGCAGTGAACACCTGTGGTGGATTACTTTTGAGAGAAGGCGCTAGGGTCGCAATTAATTATTTTCTTAGATTTTATGATTTGCAAATATGTTCCTGAATCTCCCTGAATTTTACCTCTCAGTAAAAAATACTTCGAGTAGGTAATTTTCATTGAAATTGCCTTATCGCTTGCTCCTGGACTTGGTTTTTTTTTCTTGATAATATACTAGTTGTGCGTTTTCCCTCCTGTCTCCTATAATTCAAAGACGAAATCGGAAATTGTACTTCTCCAATCCACCAAAAAAGCTCTAGTACATTACTTACACTACAAGAAGGCAAATGACAGATTGTCAGTTTCTCGTTGGAGAACCACTATATGTATATGTAAAAGTAATATTTTGGTTGGTGCTGTGATAATCTCAAGTTGAACTCGACCATATAGTTCAAAGCTGGAATAAGTAAGTTGAAAATTAGTGATACGCCTTTTCCCATATATTCAACATCGAAAGATGTATGTAAAAGCAGCGTTGTAACAACTATTGAATTTTTTAGATCGTTGTTCACGCACTCACATTTTGGTCGATCACAGATATAATCTATGAAGGTATTTGATCCTTGAGCTCGTAGTAGTAAGAATTAGTAAAGTTAACACCCCAATTTTTTAATGAAGCAATTTGTATTTCCACCAGAATACATTAAGGAGCTTAAATGATTTAGGAAGTGGACAGTCAAAAACACTTGTTCGTTAGAGACTTATAAATATATACTTCTTAATTATGATATACATACTTCGTGATTAATTTATTTAAATGGTTTGAATGCCTTACTTTTGATATATTTTTCCCCCTTTTGTAAATTAATACAGCTTGTTTAGCAGACTTTGGGAGAGAAACAAATCTTACTATTGATTACAATCCTGTAGGCTTCACTAAAAGAGGGCAATCAAAAATGCAGTATGAATTCCAACGCTAAATTTCAAAACAAACGGCAAAAAGAGATGTCAGACAAATGGGCACACAGCTTTCATTGAAACATAAATCCTCGTGGGCCGGGCGCTCAAAAGGTAACAAGCGAAAACTTCTCCCAATTCCCATCATATTAAATGCAAACTGGGCTGGAGGAATTCAGGCATGGTAGATCAATCTATCATAGATGACAAAGTTTTCCTCCATTACGTGCGTGTAGAACTTTAAATATCATTCACATGCAGAACATCGTAAGTTACAACATAATAACTGGCTACTGGTTATGAGACTATAAGGTAAGAAATACCAAAAGAAAATTTAACACAAAAGTCATTCCTTACACACCACTAAACACCTAAAGATATCGAATGCCATCAAAGCAAAAAAAATGTGAAAATTGCGACCACACGGCCCCATTATTAGTGGGAAAAATATCTAGCGTTTCAAGTGCAAGCAGAGCTGTTAAGTATAAAAACTCAATTTTCGATTTACATATGATAATATGGTACCTTCTATTGATTAAAAGGGTAACAAAGTGAGTGAATGTTGAAAAAAATTTTCATCATAAAAAATGAATCCAGAATCGACGGTTGAACTAAATCTAATTGTATACTGAGCCAGCCAACCTATGAAAAATTGTACATGATATAGTACATATGTATGTATCTGTGTTTTATGGTGACATGATATGTATATGATGCAAAACATAACGAATGTTATTAAGGTTTTCCTGTTTATTACATTGAACATAGGAATAAAATTTATGCATATATAACAAATCACGATCGTAAAGTACTAAATTATAACAACACTAATTTAATAAACTAAAAGGGAAGGATGCATTTTGAATAGATCATTATATATATTTAAGAGAGGTAAAACCTGGTAATTTCTGTACAAATGGAAATTATACGTTTAAAAAGTATTCTCCACGTTGAGTCATTTTAATCTGTTTAATAAAAAAATCGAAAGAAAAAAGTTCGTCTGGAGTCAGTCGTTTCTCAGGCTTTCTCATGCATTCACTCCAAACTTAAACTATATAATTTGCGGTGTGTCAATGTCATATTACATTATTTTTTGTGATCTAAAGTTCTAGTAAAAATATTATCAAAGCCTATTTCAAAATGCGATGGTGATAGTATTACAACACAAGATGTTAGGACTAATAGTAGAACCATCCATACTGCTGCTTGGAGAAAGCCACCCAAAAAATTTCTGCAGTAGAGGCAAAAGGACAAATTGGAACCTCATNAGGCTTTCTCATGCATTCACTCCAAACTTAAACTATATAATTTGCGGTGTGTCAATGTCATATTACATTATTTTTTGTGATCTAAAGTTCTAGTAAAAATATTATCAAAGCCTATTTCAAAATGCGATGGTGATAGTATTACAACACAAGATGTTAGGACTAATAGTAGAACCATCCATACTGCTGCTTGGAGAAAGCCACCCAAAAAATTTCTGCAGTAGAGGCAAAAGGACAAATTGGAACCTCATATGACTGACTTCTGCGGGGTCAGTTCGGTGTCAGTGAAAGCAACTTACCTGCTGCGGTACCACTCATATGCAAGTCGGTCCGTTTTTCTTCTCGTGTTTTATACAGAGCTGCCTCGCCCAACCATCTTGCACTTTCTGCTCTGGAGAAAGTCTTCGAGAAAGTGCTGGAAAACTGAAATGAGTCCAGTGTGCAGGAGTGGATGGAAGAAAGTGAAAGTGGAGCAGGAATCCTCATTTACTCTTTTTCCTTTCATGGTATTGTACACTGAGAGGTGTAGTATAAACTGTCCAGCAGGTCTATCTAGCCTAGCCAGACCACCACGATGATGTTCACCGGATTCCGGTACATTATCCAAATAATTCCACGACATGCTATAATGAAAACAAAAAGTGACTATGCTTATGCTACATTGTACTACATAGCTTACACATTTTATGTGTCTTTCTCCAGGAGTCTCCAGACACCCCGCATGTAGGGACACAAAGAAACCCGAAAAAATATAATGAGGCAAAAAGCTAAAACATTTGTGCCGGGAATGAACACTTGAGCTCAATTCATGTTCATACATGTTTATGAAACGGCGAGTCGAAGGAAACAATCTTCCAAAGTTCTTCTAATAAATATTTTAATTTTGTGACATGACATTTAAGTATAAGGTTGCATCTAATCTGCAGCAATACATGCACTTATAAGTACAAGTTTGGGAAACGTGAAACGTTTCGCCTTTTAGTTATACTGTCATCTGAAATCCTCAGTAGCTTATAGGTTTTCGATTTGCTTTTGCAAATTATTACATACCGAATATAAATTATGAAAAACGAAAACGTACGTTTCTGCTGTTGGGGAGTTACACATATTATTACACACAGCACGTTTTCACGGGAACTTGCGAAGCGAATCAAGGGAATGAAATTGCCATTGAACAACACAACAAGTCTACTTTTTTCTGCACCTGAATAATTAAAATTAGAAAGACGCGAAGGAAATGGCCACCGCTTCAGTGTCAGTGACATCAGTGGGGATTCCTCGTCTCTTTACTTTGCATTGCCTAACTTTACCTGTAACACATTCCAATGTTAATTACATTTGATTAATTTTTGTTAGGTACAAGACTTTCAAGGGTGGTGGGTAAGCTTTAAATCCTACAAAACCAGAATTACAAGCTCCGCCAATCATCAAGAAAATTGTTGTTCTAGCTTTCTACCTCATCGTAATGTGGTGGTTTTTTAAGGTTGATAGCGGTGAATTATGAAGCAAGGGCGAAAGGCGTTTCGAGGAACATGAGAGGAGATGACGCGAAGGCAGCATGTCCAGAGATTCAATTAGTTCGTGTTCCTGAGAATCGAGGGAAGGCGGATTTGACAAAGTTAGCAAACCTACGCCTGATTATTTGTGAATTATTTTTGACACTATAAAGCTGATTTGCTCTTTTTAATTACCAATTTTTCAATGATATGTGTAGGTACCGGGACGCTGGCAAGGAAGTAATTAATGTTCTTACGGAATTTAGTGCCTGTGTAGAAAGGGCGTCAATTGATGAAGCTTATATTGATCTGACTGAGGCTGTGGAACTTCGCCTGGCAGAATTGTCATCTCAAGACCCTTTAGGAACGAGTTTCCTTCGATCACTTCAGTTGAACTGTTTTGAAACGAATTATGTTTTTGGGTATGACTCTACAGACGCATGGTTTAATGTCTTGAAAGAAAGTGAAATACCTCTAATGGATGACATAAGACTGGCAATTGGTGCGGAAATTGTTGGTCAAATGCGGGAGGCTGTTTATCAAAAGACTAAATTTCGATGTTCCGCGGGCATTGCACATAATAAAGTATGTCTTCAATCACATTTCAAACTTATGCTCCTTAACTTTAAGGGTAAATGACAATGTAACCCACAGTATCGCTTTTTTCGGTTTAGGTTGTTGCAAAGCTTGTATGTGGAATTAACAAACCCAACAAACAAACGGTTTTACCTCACTCTTCTGTTCCGAAACTCTGGTCTACAACCAAAGTTGAGAAGATTCGTGGCTTAGGAGGAAAATTAGGAGATTATTTGATCGAAAAGATGGGATGTGTCCATATGTGCGACCTGGGAAGATTTTCAGAAAAAGAATTAAATACAGAACTGGGTACAAAAACAGGGTAAGACAAACTGAAAACTGAATACCTCAAGAAATTCAAAGCAAAAACAAGGTATTTATCTTAAAACTGAAATTTTAAACTGAGACTTTTTGCACAATAATAGTGGATGGCTTTACCAGCTTTCCCTCGGCTACGATGATGAATCCGTCACACCCAGACAATTACCAAAATCAATAGGTTGTAACAAAAACTTTTATGGACCAGAAGCCTTGAAAACCAAGGAGAAGGTAAAATTCTGGATTCATCAATTAGCCGCAGAAGTGGTCGAGAGAATACAGCGTGATCTTGAAACGGTAAGTAATCAGAACTAAAAGATCTGTTCAATTTCTGCGATATACCATATGTAATAATCTGTAAAACATAATTAATCAATCTAACACTTATAGGTTACATTGAGTGTTGACATTGTATCTTTGCTTGTAGAATAACAGAAGAGCAAAGTCACTCACCCTCCATGTTAAATTTGAGGACCAAAATTCTCTGTCTAGAACCTGTGGTGTGAATCCTCAGTACAATCTCGAGCGTATAGCAACAGATGCGTACGCAGTAGTAGAAAAGTTATATCAAAGCATCGGGTAAGCTAAAGTGGTGGACTTTTGCAAATATAAATCTGAGGTCAATCGAATTCAAAGAATTATGAATCTGATATTAGATGTTTATCTATTTCAGTCTCGTTCCTATCAACTCACTGGGGCTCATAGCTTCCAAGTTCGAGGATGAGATTGATACGGCAAGCTATACGAAAATTAACAACTATTTCAAATTGAAATCCTCCACCAGCTCCAACGACACAAACTCGAGTGCAGTCCAAAGTGACGACAGTAAAACCGGTAGTGGTGAGGGAGGCATAAGCATGAGAGAGACATCGAGTGAGTCGAGCAGCGTCAGTTCCTCTGGTTCCCCACATTTGCAGACCAAACCCGAAAGTAGTTCTCAATTCTCGGAAGTTAGTCGTCCTCTCATCAAATCCAGTGGTGCATCATGCGCTGAGGTTTCGAAGGGAGATTCAAATCTTGGTATAAAGAATTTCTTTACGGTTCCTGGTTCCAGCTTTACTAGTGCAGCAACTACTCCAAAGAAAATGGATCCAAAGGAGCGAGAATGTAGCACGAATGTAGGCCACCAATCTGCAAGACCATTCTTTACATTTTCGGAAACAGCACCTATCGTAAGCCCGCGAAAAAGTCCAAGAAGATTGGCACCTATTAATGGTGAGAATATGAACGAAGAAAGTGCTTTTCAGCCCGCAAAACAAGCTGCATCATCATCATCATCATCAGATAAGCAATGCGAACGCTGTGGAAAAAAGTTGAGTATACGAGAATATTTATCTCACATGGACCATCATTTTGCCAAAGACTTATCCAGAGAAATAAACGGTTTACCCCCATTGGATTTCGACTTACGGCCGGAAACGTTAAGAAAGAAGGAAGCAACAGAGGCTGCAGAAAGAGCTGCTCGAGCACCTCAAAAACGGCCAAGGGGTCGAGGCCGGGGAGGCGGGGCATCAAAAAGAGGCAGAGGGGCAAAAACAAGTTCTGCGTCATCGTCTTCCACTCAAAGTAGAACCATAGATTCATTTTTTACTTCAAATTCGAGCAGTTAAGAGGAGCGAATCTACCTATTTCAATTTAGCATCGTAAGAAAAATACATGTGTTATTATGTACTGGAACGTGTCATGTGAAAACGATTTGGCAGGTGCAAAATAAAAGACCATTGTGATATGTCAAGTTATCTTCTTTTACTCATTTTAGTTTGTCACACTTGGTTAATTCGTCAGTACATTTAAAATTAATCATGAAGAAATATTAGATTCACAAAAAACAATATAAAGTTAACGGATAAAACAATTAATGTACACTTTTTTTAAAACATGTGGCAATTTTCATTAGCATTGAAGATTGCTCTAAGTATGATGTATTCTGGACAAAAATATCGCAAACAAGTAAAATGATTTGCGCTTATTTAAAATAATATTACGGATGCTGGGTTATAAATTATTATTCTACATCAGAATACAGCGAAAGGTCTGTCGACGCCTGTCGTCTGCCGGTAGTGTATTTAACCACTTGCGGAAACCGGTAGATAAAACTCCAGTAAGGACAATAATCGCCCCTGCACCACTGCAAATTGAGAAAGATATCGTTGCGTATTTGTTTTAGTCCAACAGGATTTCGTGCGATGTAGGTAGTAGTAGGTACATATTACGTGTGTTTAATCTGAGCATTTATGAAAAGTTTACTAACCTGAAAATGTCGGGTGATTCATTGAGGAAAACATACTGAAATAAAAATCCAAAGAGAACATCGCACGAACGGACCAAAGCAACCGGGCCTGCTTGTTCGAATTTCAATGCCAGGACAATTGACATTTGTCCCACCCAGGAGAGTACAGCGATTCCGGCGACCAAAAGCGAATCAAACCATTCGGTAGGCACATTGAATGTTCCCATGAAGTAGATCAAAACTAATGCTTGGGCCACTCCAATAACTCCAAAGACAATTGTCATGACCGTGAAGTGAACTTCACGAATTTTACGAGTAATAATGACGATGAGGGCGGAGCATAATAAGGATCCACAGGCAAGTCCTGTGCCAATCTGTAATTCCAGAATAGGTAATTATTTCAAATTCTGCTTTTTACAATATTGCGGTCTATAAAGTAGTATGAAGTTGAGTATTATGAAAGCCATTTGAAGATACAATTGAAACATTATACAAAGGGTTAAGGACATTATAATTCGTGCATGCTTCTGTTTCATATGAGGCAGAAATGGTCACAAATCAGTATTATTTTGGTATGGCACTTACTTTAACAATATGGGGCAACGTGACATGACATCTAACTTGGACAATAAGGCAATCAACAACGCAGCTTATCGCCTTTTTATAAACGCGTTTCAATTCAAAAATTGCATTTTTTTAAAATAACGTTATAAGCGACGCTAAATTTAGGTGGAATTACAGCTTTCAAGAGTGCTATGCATGCAATACTACCTTTTGGCAATTAGTTTTGCTTTTTTATTGTTAGGATTGATTGCTTCACCATTTTCTATATGTTTGCTGTATTGTGGAGCGAGGATGTAGTGTAATTTTTATAATGCCCCAGTTATTGTTCTGATAATTTGTTCAATGTATCCATCATTCGCCTACATGAAGGCCAGTGAGCAAACCAAAATATTAATTCTCAGTCATGCCTAGTGAAATCATTCCACAGTTTGTATGACACGCAAGGGAATGAATGGCTTGGAAGCTTTTTGTTCATCCATATCCGAGTAAGAAACGGAATTCGAGTAAAAAATGCGTCAGCAAATATAAAATACCGCAAAAATAAACTACCTATAGGTTTTACATTCGTAGATTTTCTTACCAGGGTATTTGTATCAAACTCGGTAGCACCTGTGAGTAGCGGCGGTCTCGTTACAATGATCACACCGCAGAGAGTCACGAACGCAATGATGATTGGAAATACACCGCATCTTTCTCCAAGGAAGAAATGTGCCAAAACTGTGACTAGTACAGGAGTCGCATATGTTATCACGGATGTGTCTCCAATGGTCAAGTACTTCAGAGCATAGTACCGAAGAATCACTGAGGTGGATCCAATCAACCCTCGGCTCTGTTGTATTCCATTGCCCCAAAATATGTCAATTGCAACCGACTTTATTCTGCATGATTTACTCAGCCAATTTTTTACTTTTACTTACCACGAGACCAATCCACGTTTTCCAGTTCTGATTTTCGAATATTGGCCACACCGAATGGAATACGGACGATTGTTTCTTTTTGCCAGGTCCACATTCAAAAAACACAAGAAGCGGAATCGTAGGGATAATCGTACCGGTGTATCTCCAGAATGAGGCCCCGTACGCATTGTAGCCAAGAGGTGTTAATACTTTCACAAAAAGAACAACTACAGAGAAGAAAAAACTAGCAGAAAGGGTAAGCAAGAGCCCTAGGTATTTCTTTATTCCTGTATATTCAGCCTTTTTTTCGCCTTTTGTTGCCAGCGGTAGGGTTGTGGTGGATGGCGGCCCTTTCTCAGTGTCGTAGTCTGAAGTGGGGTCCTTGTAATAGGGTGCATAATTATTAGAGTGTAAACTTGTGAAAGACTCCCTAGCAGGGATTCCCGACCTCGATGCGGAATTATTATTATCTTCACTTCGCTCGTTGTCAATTCCGTCTGGGTTCGTTGGGGCAACACAAACCCCGAAGTTGACAACATTCTGAAAAGCGAAGAAGGTCAAAGCAATCCCCCACCTCCATATTCCGAAAACAATTTCTCGGAATCCCAAAATACAACGAGAAGTAGGTCGCAGTCTCGATCGTCCTCCATTACAACACCTCCCGCTCTTGCTGCATATGCGATTCCGAAAGATTTAAGGGAAGGGTTATCAAATCCTGTGTTCACTTATGCCCCAACGAACCCAGACGGAATTGACAACGAGCGAAGTGAAGATAATAATAATTCCGC
>JAHZNF010001269.1:0-21677 GCA_027744215.1 Troglopedetes dispersus
CACTATTTCATTTTGTTAGTCAGATGTCATTTATGGACACATTTGTTGAAAAACATAATGGGAGGTTACATTGATGCATCGGTAAAAAACATTTTGTTTCAGATTAGCTTTCTCCAAAAATTCCTTTGGAAAAAAGAAGCCAGCAACGGTAGAATGGGCCCGACAGCTTTACAATATTAATGTGCCACATGAATCAACGTTTGACATTTTAAGTGGGTGCAAAAAAAGAAGGAAGGGTTTTACAAGGGGTCCGTTTACACATGGGGTATGTGGGTGAAATTGCACTTGTTCCATCTGTTAATACACACCCATCAAAACTTTAAAACGACAGATCAATATTATTTTATTTTGTGTGAAAGTGCAGCAGCGGAGACAATGAACTGAAAATTATGAACCCATTTTAACCTTTCCGTGTTTAGGTGGTGCCAACTCATGCTCTCACCCTGTTTATTTTAACTGCTCCATTTTACCTATCATCAGCCATGTCTGTGTTTGTTGTGGTACGTAGTTTCCTTGTCCTTCCGCTTTTTATTTGTGCCCTTATAACAGTGCACATTTGCACACGTGGAATCTTACGTTTCGCTTCATTGTTATTTTTATTGGAGCAAATGCGATATTCTTTCAGGCTCCTACCCTCCTTCTAAAAAATAACTCGCCTGGGTAATATAAAACTGGCCGAGGAAAGTTTGCTGTCTGCGATGCCAACAAAATACTAAAACCGTGAGTAGATCAACGGACCAATCCACTTACTTAGAAGTGGAAAGGAGAAGCTAGTCATATGTGAGCTGCATTGTTAAAATACTAAAAAACCAAATCGCAATTCTCAAGAGTCATCAAAGCACAATATTAGGGCTTTCAAACAACCAACAAGCCAGTACTAATAGCTGAAGCTTTTGGGCTCCCCATTCCACAAAGAAGGAACAATGGTCAACACAAGTACGGATAAGATGCTTACGCAAAGACTCCCGTAGATAAACATAATAAAATACTGAAGAGTGCAGACTGGAAAGCTATCAGCCAAGCTAATAGGTTTCCATGAATGTATGTTGGAATGCTTCATTGAAAGTCTGAAGTGAATGGCCGGCTTAAGTTGTTTTAATGCAGACGCGGTGGTGGTCCAGCTATTTTTGTGAAGCTGGCTGGAGGGCGCGTTTCCCGATTCAGTTCGTTTAGGATTTAGGTGGCAAGGTTGTTGATTTCGATTTCGTAACGATTCTGGTAATTGACGTACGGAGAGCTTAGTTCTGATAGGATTATGAAGACAAGTATTTGCGATACACTCTATATTGATATGCCATTTTCCATATGACAGTAAGTGACGAAAGTATAAGCCACTTACCTTTCTAGGAAAATTAATTGTGCCGGAAATAAATTACCGGGTCACATTTCAAAGAAAAAATAAAGCACTCTTTCACATTAAATTATAAATGTACGTAGGAAGGTAGGTACCTGTTCCTTTGCTTTGATAGAAAGGGGATTCCCGCATTCAACATATTCATTTCCGCTCCCATTTTTATCTTTCTGGTTTTTTAACGTTAAAGAGAAATAACCACAGCCAATACGTACGCAAAATATTATACATACTTTTGCCACAAAGTTATATGCATGAGGATCAGACAAGGTTTTTTGCCATTTCTGTTTTTTTTCCTTCTGTACCCGGTCAAAAGGAGAAAGGACGACCGTTCCTGTTGAATCGGTTGAATGATAAATTGTGGCGTGTTTAAGCTTTTTGGTATAAAAAAGTAAATTCTGTGGCAGTGCTTGGGCAAGTAGCAAACCAACATGGTAAAAGTAAAATAGGTAAGCTATTCATCATTGTCAACTTAGAGACATTTGCAAATTGTTGTTGATGGATGAACTTCGTTGCCAAATTATGACAGCCTTTTTATTCTAGTATATAAAACTGAAACCTGCTGCTTCCATTAAAAGCTTTGCAACTTCATCGGAAGAAAACACAACTTCGCTTGCTTTTACTTGGACCTGTATCTTGGTCGAACCACGCAGAAAGATACATACAAATGCCAAAATTCAGCATCATCCGGGCCAAAATTTAGTTGAACTTTTGCAGACGAATAGGAATGTTCATGGAACTTTTCATGGGATGCATTTGCTATAAATACTTTCACTTTTAGAAGCTAGTACATATTGACTGATTCCTCAAAAATAAAAAATACGAGAAGCAAAGAATGCTTTCAAGATTGTTAGAACTTACACTTATTTAAAATCAGCAAGCCCTTTATACTCCTTCTCATGCATGGTTTTGTTTAAAAAACATTTATCTCTTTCCAACGGAAGGAGCATAAAGTAAACGATTCCGTAAGTCACGGTGACACACTTCAGTTGAAATCATTTACACACAATTGGACACGGATTTTGTCAGTATTTTTATTCAAACACGGTTCTTCATATGGTTTATCAACTGTAAAAGGAATAAGGTGTCTATATGTTGACACAGTGAAAGTTGGGTCCAATCTTCCATTTCTAAATATTTACTCAAACACTCCCCGTAATCGCCGAGTGTTGACCGGAATCCTAATCCGGAAGCGTGAGACCCATTCATTCTCATTTTTTCGGTACTATCCTACACTGTACTAATAGCGACTGTGCATAACAAACATTCATGCTCAACATCAACCAACACGATCAAATGTATATAAATCATTTAGCCTTCTTAAAGATTCTTCGTTCTTATTTGGGTGTCATGAAGAAGTACGACTTATTGCTAGGAGTTGTAGTAATTTTTGCAGCGCACTTTTTCCTTTAGCTTTTTGTCGTTGGTCTTTGATATATTAAAGAATCATCATCACCAACAGCAAACAATGCGTCTGCCGAAAGAATCAACTAAAAAAAGGAAGGGTTTATCTAGAGCACATATATCCATCGTCACAAGATTTGCTTGATCCGTCACAACTATCAGCATATGTGTACACAGAGTTCCCAGTTTGAATGTTATTTAGAGACCGTGTGTGTGTGTGCAAAAAAGTATTTCAGTAGAGCGTTACGTGCTCATGACAAAGTAACTATTTCCAGAGATTTCGTCGTAGGCGAAAGGCAAAACCATGTTTTATTCATCGTTGCTAGTTCCCTACTTCTGCTACTCACTCACTCGCTTGAATTATTGTTGGAATATGCATGTAAGAGTAATGTATCCAGTACCCGCACAGATATGCATATTGAAACACACTTATCGTATTACATCGAGCCAACTACCAGCCAGCCAACCATTCATTGTATACGTTTTTTTACAGTCCGCTAAATGTGTAATCCGTCTTAGTTTTGGCTTCCCTTTTGTTTTTCCTTCACTCTCCCTTCACTGAACTGCAGGACGAGGAGGAATGACGCGAAATGAGAACAATGAGCCTGGAATCTGGTTTTGTGTATCGTGTTCTGGTTTCGAGTTGTGTCACGTTTTGAGCGTAAAAAACAACAACTATTCAAGCTTCCTTTTTTGATTTTCATCGATACGCTCTACATAGCTTGCAATTACAAGAGTAACCCAACAGTAATTGCGGACACCGCCTTTGTCTAAATTTTTTTACCGTTGTCGTGTTCTGTCACTCTTGCTCCCAACCAAGATACCTACATACTTTTTATCACTCACTGAGGGTTAGTGAAGATGACAGAGTTCAGTGTGTTATGTGTTTTTTTTCCTTGAAACTGGTAAATGTGCTTGTGTGTTTGTACTTGCTTTTGCCTCTGCTTGTGCTTGATGGAAACTTACTGAAGCAAACTAACTTTTCTCTCTGTTTTCACTGTTCACAGGCTAATAGCGCCTTGATGTATGACGCGATTTCGGTGCTATGGGGAAGCGTTTTCAAAAATGTACAAAAAGAAGATGGAATTTTTGCAGCCAGGAATTAATGGATTTCGAACTAATGGAACAAGAGACGTTCATTGTGCCACCGGGGGAGATTTTACAGGCTCACCTCCACCCTTCGAGCACGGCGAAAAGATTTCGAAATTCATTAGAAAAGTAAGTTAATTCTACAACTTTTCACTTCACATACCTACGTGTAAGAGACTCTCTTGTATGCGTGGCATTATATATTACTGTTTATATAGAAAGCAATGAAACATGGAATTCGATGTGCTCTTCGTAGAACGTTAGTTCAGCCAATTGTAGAGAGTTTTTTTTACAAAAATGTGACACGAAATTTATTGGGTGCAAAGTAAAAATGTGTCTAACGGAACAGGAAACGAGCTTTGTTTGCCACCTCTGTTTCCTTTTCATTCTCCAAATTGGAACTTCCCACCAGTCCAACATAAGTGTAGAAACCGGAGTTGAGGTTCATTTTCAGTTGCGATATAGTGGTATTCAAGTAGTACTTCTTCCTCGTTTCATTCAAATGGTATATGGTATTTTCATCTCCAGGATGTCCAGTTTTCACAAGAGTGCTTCTTGCGATTACAAATAAAGTAGTGTGGACTTTTAATCCTAATGACAGTTCTTGAGCAAAAGTATGGTACAATAGTTTCTCTTCAATGACTTAAGTCGACTCAACTTGTTTGTTGTGGAGTGGTAATACCTTGTGGGTAAACCCATTCCCAGATGGAGTTAATCGTCTAAAGTTAAGTTTGGTAATACAACCTCTACCCTACCCGCTAATAAAAGCTGTTTTACTTTGTGTAGGTATTTGTTATTGTATGTAATGAAAGGTAATTGCCTGCTTTCATTCCTCCGAGAAAGAAGATCATTCACCTTGTAAACCACTCTTCGTTGTTATTTGTGCAAAGATGACTAAACAAAGCAGGAGACATGTTTAAATCGTGCCACACAAAAATAAGCTATTGTCCATTTAAGTTATCTTTAAATATGATTCCATTTCAGGTACTAAATGGTACTCAAACAAAGCTTATTTTCGGAAAGGTATCCAATAAATAGGTTCTCATCTCATCTGCCGCGTACCACAACTCCGAGGGAGCAGGTTGGCACATTTCTCTGATTCTGTTTTAAGCGTCTATTAAACTTCATATTTAGTTAAAACAATTTTAGCTCCAAATTGATGTCGGATTGGCTAAAGCGCTAGTTGCCAATTACATTTTTTGTAAGTTTCCTTTTCGAATTCATGATTTATATTTTGCAAAATAGTCTAAATATTCTCTATGCTCACTTGTTAATTTACAGAACTTCATTGCAAACAAGCAAATTAAACAGTTTACCAATCATGAAATGTACCACCATCGAGAGTATAGCATAGCTCCTGCAAAGAATTGCACAGCCATGCAAAGTGTACAATGTGAAGATACGCAAAGTCTCAAATTCAGAAAGTTTACAAGCACAAAAGAATTGGGTGAAATGTGGTGGTATAGTTTGTGAGTCCTTATCATTTAATTTCCGTTTCAGTGCTTAAGCCAGAATTTATTGCAGCTACCAACTAGCAACTGTGTAGTTTGATCGGAATACATCTACACTGTAATCATCACATTATCAGTTTGGCAACTGCTGATTTAAGTTGGGCAACGCGCTTTGCCGGATATAGTGTCAGCAGATGATAAACAACAACATTTCATTGGAAAAAGTTATTAAAACTTAGGGCCTTCGTCGTACTCGTGTATGTGGCAAAATTTGCATGAATAAGCAAACATTTTCTCGAAATTACTAACGAGAATGCTGACATTTTAAAATGTTTTGAAAGATTATTTACTTTCCCCGACTCAACCGCGGAGCAATGAGCTTTCTCCATCACACTTTCTCCAGCTTGGTGGATTTTCATGAAATCCCACATTTCACTTGCAAAGCTTGTAAGAACTTTGTGCCTTGGTTGTCTGAGTGCGTGCAAGACATTGAAGAGGTATGACTAGCAGTCAGTCGATGAGAGTTTGGAATTTTGTGCTGATGGAGCTGAAACCAGTTTGACTAAATAACTCTGAAATTTATTTTCTTCTCCTCGTCCTGTCTCTCCTTTACAAATCCATTCCGTTCGTGGAACATTAATTGCAACTCGCATCCACTCTCAAATCCACTTCAGCAGAAATTGATCCAATTCTGAAAAGAGGAAAGATTCTGGCTGTGTGAGTTCCTTCCCTACTTTATCTCTGACTGAATAAGAGATCATTGCAAATTTATTTTGACCCTTTTCTCTTTAATGCTCTCCATTTCCTTCATTGTTAATTTACTTTATGTGCTCAAAATGGTACACTCGTCGTGGAAAAGACGAAGAAGGAAACCGATATTAGTGACGGTTCTCAAAAGGATCCCTTTTAAAAACAGCTGTCGGTAGAACCCATTAACGAAAGGAAATCTATTTATTAGCTCTTTACTATTTACAGGCCCGAGGGTTTCATGATCACGACCATGATGATGTTCATGATGACGGTATTAGTGGGAAGGAATTGAATGCGAATGAAATGGAGAGAGAATTGAGTGAACTCAGTCAATCCTCAGAAGAGATGGCGAAGCCAGTTAAAATAATTCCCTGGAACAAGCCATATTACGATATTCTTCCCATTATAAGTGTATGTGTTGGAAGCTATGCAGCAGACCTAGTCGGAGTAAATAAATACACGTATGCAATAGACTCCTTCCAACAGGCCAGACCAGACTGATTGTCAATCATTCAAAAAGCGATTCAAGCTGCCTCCCGAACTGGAGCGGGCGCAGCGGAGGGTGGAACGATGAAAGAGTACGTCGTCGTGATGAAGAGAAAGTGAAAAGTCTTTCAATAATTTAAACAGACAAAGGTTTGTTAGAGGAAGTCTGAACGTTTCCCTTTGAACATAATGAATTGAATACCACAGCTTTCACTGATCGATCCCGGATATACGTATATCCCAAACTACCAAACTCAAGTGGTTTATTGCACCTAATATACTAGTGTCATGTTTTTCTTCAGAGAAAACGTGTGGATCTATCATTTTCTTAGTACAGGCTCATTATAGCTTCATGTGTGCATGGACCACTTTCTGTTCTGTAATGCTGCTCACTTATTGCAGTCATTTGTGTAAGATGTGGGTTTCTGGAGAGAGATTGCAGGGCGCATCACAAGTTGATTTGAGAATTATGGTTGTGCATTTATTCGGCAGTCTTTTCCATCAGACGGGGACTTTGATGTGTAGGAAACAATTTTCGCAATCCTAATAACACCATATACGGCTTATCCGTTAATAATTATC
The DNA here is from genome assembly GCA_027744215.1 of Troglopedetes dispersus. NCBI lineage: Eukaryota > Metazoa > Arthropoda > Collembola > Entomobryomorpha > Paronellidae > Troglopedetes > Troglopedetes dispersus. The sequence goes on from JAHZNF010001269.1 coordinate 7,114, forward strand.
ATTATTAGAGTAATAAGAAACTGAATTTATAGGTTAGCTGGCACAGACACCTATGTATATAGTGCATACAGTAATTTTTGTTTTGAAGTTACTTTGGATAGCGTATCCTCCTGTTTTGTAATGTGGTGATGGTTTGATGATGGATGAGTATTAAACGGGTTCAATGTCTTCCTGACTGAATGTGGCCATAGCATTACACTGTGCAAATACCGTAGTTAGTTTGTTGATAATCTTTTTGTGATAAACGAGTTAGAATGTTATTATCCAAAACTCAATGCGAAAGCATTGTAAATAGTGGTGGCAACATAATTACTAAGAAAACTCCGGGCAGGCTAAAAGTAACAGTTTTTGTCTGCTTTAATTTGATCAAATGTTGCCGCCCTCTTTTTGCAAGCGAAGCTTTATACGGAAGGGAAATCAAATTATTTTTTAATTTGCATTATAAAGATGAATCCTTTCCCGTGTATAGACAAAAGTCTTTGTTGATTCTTCAGAAACTTGATTACGAAAATATATACATACATAATAATCTTGTGGGAAGGAGACCGTGGGACTGAGAAAAAACCTGCTGCTGAATAAAATGTATCAACTATATAAGGTTCCTTTCCTGTTTTACATTGCTGAAGAAGGGTGGTATGTAGTAGTGCGAACTTGGTACCTCATTTCGTTTGGCTCCCCCAAGCGAAAACCTCAAGTAGACAGAAGGGACAGAAAAACTAGGAAAATACTTTGTGCACATAAATATATCTATTACGGTATAACGCGAGGCACTCTCCAGTTCTTTCAACGGTGCTCAATCTTGCCTGATAAAGTGGAGGATGTACTCGCCGCGTCTCTTCCTTACACTTCTATCAAAAGAATTACACTTTTCCATTTCTTTGTCGTAATGAAAAATTTGAGCTAATTTCTGAAATGATTCACAAAAAGTGGCATCATCATAATATCTCATATGGTATATGATGAGTTTTTCTTCTAAGAGTCTACAAGAGTATCATCATTTTTTTCATCCCCAAACAATAATGTAACTTTTGATATTAGTCTCCTCTGCTTTTTTCCACTCTTCTATTTAAGCTGAGAGAGAATGTGAATGGCATGGTATATATTTACTCTGTTCTCTCACTTCATGAGGAGAAATCCCACTAATATGTCAAAATAAAAGACTAGAAAAAAAGAACTGGTGATTTCACAGCTCTCACTTATTTCTCGCCTCTTTTTGCCGTGATGCGTAGTATACCATGACATAAATTGCCAGAGGAGGAGCACCACAAGGAATGGCAAGTAGCAGTAAACTAGATTGTCTACGCGTGTAGCTATGTACATATATATATATATATATTTAGAACTGTTTGCGGTGGAAGATGGATAGAAGCGATAGATGATGTAGTAGAGTGCGGTGGCTGTTAGAGAGTGAAAAAAGTTGATAGTGGTGGTGTGGTAGAGAGAAAGCAGAGTCGTTCTTTTTGACTGAAAGAAAGGATTCATCATCTGCCGAAAGTAAGACTCCAGAGCTTGAGAGCTGTAGAGATGTTTGGAAGAGGAAGTTAATCATGTTGGGATGTAAGCAATTACTACGAATATTGATCGAACAGATAGGATTGTGCTATCTTTGAAAAAAGAATATTCCGCGAAAAGAGAAAGGAGATGAAAAAAAAACCTAACACTTTACTCCATTTTTTTGTCTGTTGGGATTCCAAAGGATATGTGAAGCAAAATAGTTTTCCTGAAGTAAAGAAGGAAAGCACTACATTGCCCCAGAGCTGGGAGTGTATTATTATGTACATATTTATTCAGCTACGCTAACATTGGAAGATAAAATGGCAGCGAAAAAAATAGAGAGCACACAAAACACTTTTTGTGATAAGTGACTAAATAAATCTATGATTGTTTAATACATTTTTGAGTTAGAAACACATTACTGAACTATTTTTTGGACCGTATTGTGCCTGTCTAAATTTTGCAGAAAGGGAGCATGCGAGGACCATAAAGTATAAGTATTTATCCATGATTTTGTTTGCTTCTATTATTTTCCGGACAAGCCACTTACCAAGTCTTCTTATCTTGTCGTCTTCACCTTCTTTCTCCTTTGATATTTTTTCTCTTCGGTTTTTTCCAGTGATGCCACAATGGAATAACAGTGCTGCTTGGGTAGGCAGGTTCCACTTCACGCACTCCCACTCATTCACTTCCTCCTGGCTGACATTATTTCGCTGTTGTTTTTTGCTAAAACATATGAGTAAACTCCACCATGAAGTGGTGCTTTGTTCTCGCGATACTTGGGAATTTTTTAAATAAAAATATGCTCTGGAATGAAGGCTGGTGGAACTGGGTTAATCCAACAAATCGAATTTTTTGTGGTAAATATTTTAAAAGCGATTTTGCAGATGGTGAAATGCTAGCTAAGAAAACATATTTTTTGAAGTATTTGAAAAAATCGAATTTGTTTTAGAAAGACGAAAAATGTTTCGAAGTGCACTGCAGATAATAGTGTTTTTTTTTGCTTTACACTTGTTCCAAGTGTCACTGAATTTCATTGTGTGAAGATAAGTAATTGGCAAGCTAATTTTTTCATAAAAGCCGTATGCTAGTTAGATTGCGGGCATGTGGGACTCGAATATACTCTCAGCGTCAATTATTTACTCATAGTTGCGCTATATTGTTGGCAAATTTTGCATCACAAACCGGAAACATCAAACAGCTACATAAAACTTAATAGCAAACAAACTTAATCTTGGCTTTATATAAAGAGCCACGCACAAAAGGAAAACATGAGAATTCAGGATTGTGTCTTTCTTGTTGTAAGTAACACATCCTCTGGAGTTATATTTGAGATGCCTTAAAAGCCAGATAGTAACTGTACTTGGGAAAGTAGATAAGCATGAAAATAAATCTTATTAAAAACGATAAAGCACATATCACGCATAAAGCAACCTTCTTGCTTCATGATGGTTTCCCCTCTGATCACGGAAAAAGACATTTCCTGTAACAATGCGTTAAATTATTTCATTTATGTTAAAGTTCAGACAAAATGCGTCCAACCCAGGAAGCTATTTCATATCTTACGAGCATGCCGACACAGTAGTTTATGTAACATATAAAAAACTTGCATTTGTTAGACTGAAAAGAATAATATTTTCATATTATGTACGTACTTATATAATGATATAGCGCGGCCTGGTCACTGAGACGAGTGAAGTAATTAAATTCATGTGATTTTATGCTTGTCATGTCTGAAAATAAGGAAATTGTTTCTTGTTTTTCTCTACTTTTGCTTATCATCATCATCTTCACCACTGCCATCATCCCGAAAAACTAATTCTACCAAAAGGAGCAACTAGTTCATGAAAGTGTGTAGCTTGCTCCATATTTTCCGACATTGTTTTTAAAAGGGCTTTTGAGTTAAAAAGAGCGAACAAATTTAATATTTTTTATCCAAAAAATGACTCCGCGCTGCTCAGTACATAATAAGACTATGATACTTTGTGTACACTAACAATATTTCAAACCAATTTTGCCTACTGTTTTCATATGTTTGCTTAACGTGGTTTTATGCTTTCTTCCACTTTCCTCGAGCTACGGCTAGTTTTTCTTTCCCTCTTCTGCAAATACCAGCCACAACCAGTGTACATATTAGCAGGAAATGTACATTTGAGCTACTTTTTGCTCTGCTATATCAAAATCCCTCGAGACCTTATCCAAAATAAAGCCATCCAAGTTTTTTGGTATGTATCACCAGAGCCGGCTTTTATGTTGATGCTTTAATTACATTTCTCCTCGTATATACTCCAGCAAAGGATATAACCAGTACACATTATTATAGAGGGAATAACAAAGATTAAAAGTGTTTTACTTGCTGGATTCACTGGGATAGTAAGAGAAAAGGGAATGAAATAAAAAGGAGAAAGAAAAAGGAAACTTTTCCGCATAGCCATACATATGCATGTACAATATAGTGAGCGAAGAAAGAACCACACACATGTGGAAAGAAAATACACAAGAGAGAAGAGAAAGAAGAGAGTGAGTGAGAGGGAAAAAGGAGAGAGAGAGAGCTCGTTTCAACTAACCATGAAAAGTCTACATAATAAAAATGGAATAGGTATAATATACGCAATACGCGTATATCTCCAATGATGATCGTAACATTTAATTAGAAAAAACGGGAAACAAATCTCAGCTCACACTCTCACATCCGCAAAGTTTACGACCTAGCCTAGTGGTGAAGCTGAGCAGTGAAAAGAGAGAGAGAAAAAAAACGGCTAATTATTTTCCCAAAAGTCCTTATATTGCAATGCAATGTAGACAGAGACACAGTCCACACTTGATCTGTACTTTAGACATACTGCCACATTATACACATTAGATGAAACAGGCCAGGGTAATGATGCAGATGAAAAAGAATAAAATCCCATAAGGGTGAAGAAATAAAGGAGGGCATAAAAGGAATTAAAAAGAGGGGAAACAAAAAATGTGGAATACTTTATACTGCATGTGTAATTTCATATCACTGTTTTATTAAATGTCTTGCATATTATATACTTTATTTGTTCTTTCCTCCACACAATGACTTTTCTCAAAATGATATATTTATAGTGGAAAATGTTAGGCGTGGTTTAATATGCGAGTGGAGAAAAGTGTTCAGACTCAAATCTCTGTTTTTGGAGATTGTTGAAATATAGAATATTTAAGATGTGCACGACGCGACGCCTTCCACAGTTTCATTTTTTTGCTCCTCATAGTCACTCCAAAGCACTGCTTGTACCTTCTTCACTTTTTTCTTCAAGGAATGATACGATACTACTGTCGGTAAGTGCAGTGTGCCTACCACAAGATCCCAACGTAATTTCTTAATGGCCAAAGGAAGGCAATTGAAAGAAGGAAGAGGAAAATCCAAAAAAGCACAGAAAACCTTGGAGAAGAACCTGGGGAAATAGCGCGACATTTTTGTGATGTATGGGTTCAGCTTTCCCCGTTCTTGTGTATTTGCAGCCGGCTTGCAATATTTTTTTTGTGTAAACGATGTGCATCTGATTGTCACGGCTCCTTATATAATAAAGAATATGCCCTTGTGCTTACAGAAGGATAGTTGGCATCCTTCCTGTTGCTTGCCTTATAATGCAACGTTATATTGCGTTCTGGACTCGTTTGCCTTATGAAGGAGTTGGGTTATTATATAGCATTCATGCTCCGAATTAATAATGGGAGAATAATGGTAATGGTGCTTGTTGGCACGAAACAAAGTGAGACGCAACTTGCTTCCCATTCCTGCTCTGAAAACTGAAAGTTTATATTTACACTCTGTGGCCACCGAATTGCTGGCTGGCACATAAAAAGAGAAACATTGAACTAATAATAATTATATTATTACAACTAAGAAGGGAGCGAGTGCAGTTGCACCGCAATATTTCGTATTTATATGGAGCGCGGCAAGACACGCAAAGAAAATGTGAAATCATTCGTTTCTCCACTTTTGTTGGCTGCAGTAATGCAGTTGCTGGAAAAGTTCTTCTCGTGGTCCAGAGGCATCACGTTGTTGTTCCTGCTGCTGATGATGATGATTGTTGGTTCTGTCGGAGAAGGAAATTGAACAGGGAAATGCCAAGGGAATGCTGGTACATTGGAAGTTGTATATAACACATCGCACGGTGGTGGTAATAATTTCTTTTCCATTATTTCCCGTTTCCTCACTTCCTGTTTTTACAGGAAAGCTCCAACTTTACAAATAGTAAAATAATAAAAACAACTCTGTTGCTTCATTTACAACTTCTATTACAGTTTCCTGAAAACTCAGTTCCTATAATGGACATACGTATAGCACATGAGACCCTTGTTGTCGCTCGTGTTTCCCACTGATATCGCGTAACTCCTCGCTCGCTCGTTGACGTTATGCCATTCCTTTGAATTAGATTTGCAAAGTGGGAACGTAAAAGTATGCGTGAAGCCAGCCCGGCTTCCTTCAACAATTCCATTACTTTCTCGGGCATAAATTAAGCCTGAATGTAAATAAATGAGAATATTTAAATGAAGCCATTGTGTTTGCGCTCAGAAAGTTACTTCCAAGAAAACTTTCTGAAAGCATATTGCAACATGTCGTTTAATATGCATTCACGTGCCCTGCGTTTTCTTTCCACACAATCCACGTGCATTTTACAACGTTCATCCTTGTTATTTCACAAATATCCAAGGTACTCATCTAGGTGCGATGAGTTTTCTAATTATAGAGCACAGCACCATTTGCCATCCCGATGCATTTACACAGATTCCCGTGCGTGCAAAATACTACTCAAGGAGTGAACAAGTTCATCAGAGCCATCCACCGTTTCAAAAACTTTTGTCCTAAAAGTCACAAACTCAACCTGTAAATTGTTAAGGGATATGCTTGCTCTCTCATGCTCCAATACACAATTCAATTCTCATCAAAGGACGCATCCAACCAGAGAAAACGAAAGTGGGGGTTGAACATGTTGAGGTGTTGTTGGCTGCTGCTACCTGCGATGACACGACTTGCAAATTTTTACACTTGTTTATATTCGTGTTTCAGAGAGGGAAATGAGAATGAGTTCAGAGTTCATTGTAATAATAGACTGGTCCTACTCACAGGATTGAAATGATTATTATACGCACTTTTATTCCGAAATGAGATTGGGGCGCATCCGTGAGAGACAAGGTGGCCCAAAGCGACACCACCTTTTGTTATCATCCACAGAGCGGGATGACGTGTCTAATAATAAGCACTACACTTGTTGATCTTCTTTTCATCCTACTATCTCATCCGTAATTTTATTACACCTAGACAACTTGCGCCCCGTCTAGTAGGTTCTTCGCAAAATAAAATTGTACTTTCCAATTGCTATACTGCCCACGCCAGGACGACGAAAGGAAGTTTCGTGCAAGCTAAGATGTTTCAATGAATATTTTTTAATAAGCGAGTTTGAAAAAGTTCATGTTACACTTGCAGATGAATGAACACTCATTTAAAACTTGTCCTTATTTTATATTTTTTAATTTAAAAAGTCGTTCGATGTCACTTTAATGACTTTAGCAATTTCAGAATTATAAGTCATCTCATTACAGCTTTTTTATACTTCAATGGAGCACTTCGAAAGAATCAACAAACAGTGTGTGGAGATTCAAATTAAAGTAAAATTAATTATAAGTAAGTACAGATACATGTATAATGCCTAGCTATGTGTTTGTCAAATTGAATATTATTCACAGAATAAAAATTGAATTCCATACAATAGGAATACATAAAATATTTGCTCTGTCTGAATGTTTTCTACTTTTCTCTCTGACAAGAAATTTCAACCCCTTTGATACAGAAAGTTGCAGTCAGGTTGATCGTACGCAATGTTCAGGCAAAAAAGTGCTTGGTGAATGGCTGGCTACCATTTACAACGGCCAACATCCAGCATTGCCCCACCAGTTTAAATACGGGTGATGCTGTTTACAACGTAGTAAAATAAACTCATTAATTCGTAGTCGGAAAAATTAGGCTTAAGTTATTTTTACACACTCTGTTCTCCGACTCTAAAGAGAAATGCTGAAAACGTTCTGCAAACTTTATGATTCCCTTATATAGGTAATGTATGAGTTGTTGTAGTTGTAACTACTACTGGTGGGATGGAATGATGACCCAAAGATGAGCACTCAGAGAGAAGCAATATAATGTGACATAAAACAATTTAGCGACAGTAATTTTTAGCTGTTTGACAAGTAATTAGCACATCCCCGCGCAATAAACGTTAGTTCCGAAAGAGTGGACGGGACCACGCATAATCGCATTTGTACCTTGCGTTTTGACGATGTAATTGTCCCTGTTCGTGTAGCAGTTAATGAATTTATGGAAGAATAAAACTTTTGTGATGTCACTTTTTTGTTTAGGTTGAAATGGAAGGACTAACGGGAGATATCCGGTTCACAGAAGATGGGCGTCGACATAATTACACGATAGATGTAATGGAGATGACTATTCACAGTTCTAAAGTAAAGGTAAACAACAAATAAATTAACTAGAAACTTCACCGGATGACTGTGTCCAACTAAGTTATGAAATACGGGGGAATTTCAACTGAATAGCAGAAACCCAGACGCTTTTAATGGATTATTAATGCATTCAATTTGTGCCGTGCTAAAAATATTACAAGGACAACTTGTAGCAAAACGTCATTACTATTACACATATGTACATATGCACTGCTGAACTTAGGAAACACGAGTACATATCTCAGGAAAAATGTCGGAAATTAGTAGTCAATAAAATCTTTATAAGATCAAACCAGTCGGACTCGTATCATTTCATTTCCTCCATATTTACATGTAAAATGTACTTTCTAAGAGCAAACTCCCTCTAACTGCAAAACAGCTAGACTGAAACCAGTGGAGGATGTTTTAATTAGAGTACAGTTACATTGCTCGAATCCAACTGGTCACCTGCATTTATTTACATTGTTTGAATCTTATAATCCCACACGGCAGATATAATTCTCATAATATAACCACATGAATACATAAATATTTGATTTGCTAACCAGAACGTTGTAAATCTAGAATCAATATTGCTAATATCTTCATCATTGCAACGGTTTATAAAGACACTCAGACACTCCAGGAGCAAGGCCCCCCAAGAACAACGAAATATATATTCCACTGGGTTTGCTATATGAGAGGTTTTGCTGGCACTTGTATTTATAATGTTGGTCCGGTCAGGTATATACACGTATTATGAGTGTAGCTATAATTTAACATCATTATTATATCATCATTATCATGAATTTTAGTATTTCACATAGAAGAGCAGTTGCAACATTGCCTGTAGCAGATAGGAAATAGCACTCAAGTCTTAATGTGAATCGTTGTTTCACATTTCTTGGGTTCGGTTTCACTGAAAGTAGGTCATCTGTGATCCTGTTCAGATTCATAAATATGAAAGGACGGAGAAATGAACACTTTTTCCTTTCTCCTCCTTTCTTTCTTCGTGCAAAGTGAAACTTTCACTCTTGATTCTTCGTTACTATATTTCTCTGCACTTTTGTGAGTCCATCTCAGGGGGGACACCAAATTATGTACTTGTTTTCACTTGATTTTTACATATCTGTAATACACTTTTTTGCTATCATGAAGATGTGACACGTAGGATTAATGCTTGAGTGCGCAAAATTGCCGTATTTCATGACTTTTGACCAGCTAGCATCTGCCAATGGACCACGTCATGGTTGAGTGCATGAAAATATAAATGTTCTATAAACATATATAACTGTCCTGTTCTCCGTTGCCGCCAGGTCTTTGAGGCCATTTTTATCTGATTTTATAAGCCACTGGCCATTTATGGAGTGGTAAAAATATCAAAAATAAAAGGAAATGGCGGTAACAGAAACTTGGGGGATTTTCATGGTTTGTGACGCAAGAGGACAACTTCATCCTTGAACGATGACCAACTCTTTATTCTTGTCGTAGCTCGTCGGAATGAAAAGCTTATGCTAATTTTAGTCAATATATTTCCAGATTGGAGAGTGGAGTGATACCAAAGGTTTTACCGCCATACCCGCAAAATATATTCGACCCCCTACCTTTTCCCGTATTCAGAAAAATCGAACCTACATCGTCACTACAATTTTGGTAAAAAAACACATTGCAAGCTTGTCGGTATTTTGAAGCGGGGAAAGAGTTAACCTCTTTTATTGGTTTTCACAGGAGGAGCCTTATATAATGTACAAAGTGCCTGAGAACGGAGAAACCCTAACGGGAAATGACAAGTTTATTGGATTCTGTAAAGATTTGGCGGACAAAATTGCAGAAAAACTAGGCATCCAATGTAAGTTAATGGAAAGTATTTAGTGGACAAAAAGGAATTATGGTTTGATGGTAACCGATAATTTAAAACATTGCGCACCATTTGTAGATGAAATTCGTGTGGTGAAAGATCATAAATATGGGAACGAAGATAAGTACGGGGAGTGGGATGGTATGGTGGGCGAACTTGTCCGTCGGGTACGGTTTTGCTTTCTCTTTTCTAGCTACATGCTATTTTTAGAAAGTCAGAATATGAAATTGTAAAATAAATGGATTTGAATATCTGATTCGCTATATTGGGGTAAGCGCAAACAAATTATGTAATTATGTATTAACATAGCAGTTTGTTCACATGTGTAATCCAACCCAACTACATATTTTAAATTCAAGTGCTTGATAATCATTTTACATTCCTATTTCCACAAGCAATTTTTGAGAAACAGCAAGTCCGAGATTATTTCTTTCTTTCTTTTTGCTTCAAGAACATTTAGTATGACGTAAGCGTTTAAATTGTTACCTAATCTTTATCTTCTTTGGTTTCAGGTGAGCATAGTGTTGTTCCTCGTATCTAGATTCAACCCTAATGAATGGAAAGTAGAGACAAATGGACTTGTCAATCACGTTTCTGTTTCCAACGATCCAATGTGGTTTTCCCTTGCCGCTCTTGTTCAACAGGGAAGTGATATCTCCCCAAGGTATGAAACAGAGTAGTGTAGTGTACCTAACTACGACTCACGAGAACTTTCTCTCTTGCACTATAAAAATCACGTTGTTGTGAGCTTGACATTGCAATCGAATTTAAAGGAAGTTCTGAAGAGCTACCTTACGTTCTTGAATTTATTCATGCGTGCAGAATTCGTTGGGTAAACCTGATCAAGTCATTTTTAATATATTACTCTGTTTCTCGGGTTAATTAATTAATTATTCAGTTCCTCTGAAGAAGATTGACTTTCCACTTGCTGTTCTAAAGTCTAATTTGGAACGATACAGAAAAGAGCACAAGAATATCAATTGAGTTGAGGCAGGTTTTCTATCCAAAAAGATTTAACCAATGCCATAATCCACACCTTGCTCCTTCTTCTTTCTTGGCTTTTCGATGCAATGAATAAATAAACTTTTATGAATCTTCCTTATCCTTTAACCGTTTACTACTTACCGTCTTTTAAACCGTGACTTGTGTGTGCTCTCAGCTTCAAAAAGTTTTTAGTGAAATTGGATATTTTGTTTGTCGTAACTTTAAAGTACATCGTTAGGTAAAATCCCTGATTAAAAGTTAGTCTAGTTTTTTTTGTACACACTCACTCACTCTTCTCTTCTCTCCTCTTCTGGCTTCTTGGAAGCCAAGGAAAAGGAATTTATGGTCAAAGCAGATCTCTCTTTCAATGATATCATACCTCTGCACACACACACTTTTTCTCCAGTTCGTTCCAACTATAAATATATATACCAGACCTGCCTACGTGTATATAAATCTTTATCAACCTTACCAAGTACAATGGAACTTGGCCACCACGAAGGCGAAAGGATTGTGTTTACGTAGCGTGCAAAAATATGACCTCGGATAAAAGAAATGGCGATTCGCTTAGTGTGGTTGGGAAGTAGTAAGTTAATTTCGTTATTTGTAGCTTGGTTCGCTGTAATAGATGAATACCTACATTACTGATGATGACTTCGTGTTTACACTCGCGGGATATCTTGAAAAAGATATAGATTTTTTGCGCGTCTTCTGTTCGAAATAACTACCAAGTGAGGATACACCTTTCTTTAAATGGTTTGATCTCTCGACAAGTTTGTTCACGGCTCCGCTGGAACTGGTAAATAAACAATGATGTGAGAGCCCGGTCATGCTTGTTGTGTGTGTATGTGTAAGCGTGAGATGAAATTTTTTTGGCCTACGTTAAATTTTTATACTACCCTAAATTCCATTGAGCCTTGGACTGTTATGGTCACACTACCTATTTCCCTATTTACTGGACGCAGACTTGGAAATTCAGCGACTGTGCCTCATCCCTTTGCCTTCCCTATCTTCACTTTGCACTAGAAAACAACCAATGTTTTTCCCATGACATACTTGAAGAAAATCACAATTCTTCATTGAAACTTTTTCCTTGCGTATGATATGTACTGCATAAAGCTGGGAAGAAAGATAGTCTGAGCTCCTGTTCTTACACTTTTTTAGGGTGTTGAGTGAGAAGGTCTAGTACTCTGGATAGCAAGAGTTGAGTCAATTTGTGGGAGTTCTTTTTAAAACTAAAATAACCTTATGGTAGCCAAATTTATCTTGTTTGCTTGGAATGCAAGACAAGTNTAGTACTCTGGATAGCAAGAGTTGAGTCAATTTGTGGGAGTTCTTTTTAAAACTAAAATAACCTTATGGTAGCCAAATTTATCTTGTTTGCTTGGAATGCAAGACAAGTTCTAGGTGTTTCGTAGACGTTTCTTTCATTTTGGTCATATCGATCTATCTTCATTGGCGAGGAAAACACTCTTTTCTCTCTTCTTCGTTTTATGTAGCCACTAAATCCTTTCCGAGTGTTAAAATAGCGATATTATTGGTACGTCTGGTGGTCTGGTGGAGGAAGCTCAGGAAAGAAAAGCGAGAGAGAAAGTTAACGTTTTGGTACGAAACGCTTGCCAGAGTACTACTATAACTTCACGGCCATTTTGCCTGTTGCAGGTCGACAGCTGGTAGAATCGTTGCCAGTGTCTGGTGGTTTTTTATACTTATACTCATCTCGTCTTACACGGCAAATTTTGCTGCTGTTCGGTAAGTTTTTGTATTTTATTAAAAAATAAATGTATATTCACTTTCGAACGACCTGAAGACGACGTAAAATGCAATATAATACACCCAGTACAATGTGCACGCATGGATGTGCAATGTTCCAGATTGAGAAGATTGTGCTGTGTTCGATTTGAATAGAGACTTAAATAAAAATGCATGTTAAATTCGTGTTCAACAGAACCGTCAATCGCATGGTCACGCCTATCAACTCGGCAGAAGATTTAGCTGCTCAGACTGAGGTAGAATATGGAACTCTGGATAGGGGATCAACGTGGAACTTTTTCCGGGTAAGTGCAATCAGATATTATATTGTTCGTGAAATATTATTATACGAATACAAGAGCCACCGAACCTTGCAAGAAATTCGGATTTGTGCACATACGGTCAAGGAGAAGAAAACTATACGCAAGGTTTGTTTTTTTGCTATGTAACACTCAAATCATTCCTTTGAAAGTTCTTGGCATGTGGCAGGCTAGTTTACTTTTCAGGGCGATACTTTCATTGCAATATGGAAAAGTATTTATTTTATTTTGGGCTCCCATTGACTTTGAAAAATTGATGAGGATTTTCTTCCAAAAAGACTCGCGGAAATGAAAATAAAGAATTTGATAGCAATTTCTTTCCGAAAGCATCCTTCTTGTGAAGAAACATATGACAATAACTTTTGTTTGAATTTATATACCGAAACTCCAAAAAATAAGCAGAGTTTATTTGTGAACTTACCATTCGTGTAAGTAAGCATACAGTAGACAGTATAATAAAATAACACGTGTGTCTGCATAGCTTATAACCTCCGAGTCTGTTCGAGCAATTAAATAATTTTACTGCCATTTTCTGTCCCCTCGACTGAATACTAGCGATCTCAAATGCAAGCCTACTCAAAAATGTGGGATTTCATGAACGCCAGACCGCACGTCTTTGTTCGAACGTACGACGAAGGAATCAGAAGAGTTAGAGAAAAGAAAGGTAAGACAAACGAAACAATTCCTCTAAAAAATGATAGCAGGTTTTCTCAAAATCCTTCCTGACATGTATTTTCCTCGAAGAAATTTTCGTCGTTCCTTTTACAAACAGTATTTTTCAATTATACCTTCACCATATGTACATCCGTCTTGTCCACCAACGGAATGTGTGAATTATGCCATTAACCTGAGATTTCTTATTATGTTCTCCCTGTCCTGCATTATTTGTGTATTGCGCCAACAATTCTCCTTGTTTCAACACTTCATGACATTTCCGTTTCTGAGAACTTAACAAAATGCTAAGTTTTAGTTTCTCACTTTCTGTTCAAGTTGCGAAATGAAAATGTACTTTTTGTTCATTCGCACTAGGGAAATACGCTCTTTTGATTGAGTCACCGAAGAACGACTACACAAACGGAAGACAGCCGTGCAACACCATGAAAGTTGGGAGGAACTTGGACGCAAAAGGTTTCGGAATAGCCACTCCGCTGGGCTCCCCTTTGAAGTAAGTTTAAGAACGGTGGTGATACAGTTGTTGTAATTCTGTATGCAGAATTACATAAATATCAAAGATATGGATGACTTATTGCCAACCTTGCTTGCATATTCATTATTCATTAACACCTCTGGATGGCTGTTGTTGTTGGAGCAAGAAAATAACATTTCATTCAGAGACAAAAGCTTCTTTTTATATTAATGTATTTTCTTGTGCAAGTTTGTGTAGGTAAGTTGTAATCTATTTGTAACGTACACTCAAAAAGCGCGTATCAGCAACGGAAGGAAGTGGAGAAAGTCTTGGAAGTCTAAAAGAGAAACTCTTTGCCTCACCTTTCAAACTTGGGTTATCTTCAGGCCAAACATTTCTCTCATTTCGAGTTTGCACTCTGTGTGCTTCTTTATGGTCTACAAACAAACATGAATCGTATTGCATATTAATGTTTTTCAATTAAAAGGGGATTTTAGCTCCAGCTTTGCACTCACACTAAAAGTATATTAAAATAATGCGAATTAAATCTCAGTGTGAACAAAAA
>JAHZNF010001270.1:0-11938 GCA_027744215.1 Troglopedetes dispersus
TATAAATTTTATTTTGAACTCCTAAATCCCCAACTTACAACTACATAAATTTGTATTTCATAAATGAATTTCATAAAAATTCCTCATGATTTTTTAGTGTAATCCATAGTCTCCTGAAACTGCTGGCAGTATATTTCTGGGTAAATGTTCTTTCTACATCTTACATGCAAGGTGAAAAGTATATTCTATTCAAATTCGCTAATTTGACTATTACGATCGATTTAGAGTGAATGCCGGACTCTCAAAAGTGATATTATAACAACACATAGTGGATTCATGACTTTGCTCCGAGTTATGGTTCAAAAGTGTTACATTGATTATCATCAATTACAAATCATAAATTTGTCATGTTTATGTAATTATAAATATGGTCTTCAATATTTATTCGATTTTCACGATCTTTTAAAGCAAAATTTCAAAATGTCCAATCAATAAGGTTTTGAAATTCTGCTTTTTGAAACGCGTAACAAAAAAATAAAACATTATATAGTGACCCCTTCGTTGGAGCAAAAACTTTTGCGATTAAAATTGATAGATATAGACAAAAACATAATTTGGTGAATAATAACTCTTAAAAACCAAGTACAGCATAATGAAATCGGTTCACCTTGAAACACATAACGCATCATGCATGCAAATCTTTTAACCAGAAAAAATATCGTTGCAGTTAGCACTTTCAATTTTTTTTACCAACTTTTGATCGAGATTCACGTACCACAATGATAGCTCATTGCTGACACAATGCTTTACGACGACGTCGGCGGCGGTACACGGTTCTTGTTCTTTGCGGTCACGTTCACGTTCATTGATTCATTCAGTTTCAAAAAAGGAATTTATTGTTTCTTTCGGCTGAACTTGTGAAGGAAAGGTGGTCGTCGTGAATGTCAGCATTCTTTTGTTAAAATTGACGTCAGCAGATCCAAATCCGCTGATACCAAGAAAATGACGGAATGTGTTTTCTGACTGATTATTATTAAAGTTTGTGTGCCATAACATTTTTAAAGAAAAAGTTCACATATTCAGGTTCACTGCAATTGCCTGATGAAACACGAAAGTGTGCAATATGTGCGCTAAAAATGAAACTATTAGTCGAAGTGTTTCATAAAGAGTACTTGTCACAGACAGTTTGAAGTTTTAAACCAATAACGTTTTTTTTGTAAGTTGCCTTTCCCAACGCTTCAGAAAAGGGAAACGTGGGATTTCTTTGCAAAGAGACAAGTACAACAAAAGTGTTTTCGATATTTCAATGCATTAAGTTATAAAATACGAAATCACACATGACCAATTACTTGAATGAAAGTCACAGGAATTTATAATAGTTTATACATGACAATTAAAAATGTTTCATGTAGTTTTATTATCGTGATCTTTTTTGTTTCATACATACATACATTACCCCACACTGAGACCAAAAAGTGTATTTAACATCCGTTTTTTTTGTCTTGTCGAGGATCTTGCATTTTAAACACGACGACGCCAAAAAGAATGAAAAACTAAATTGCGACAAAAATAGTGATTGATCACTCATGCATACTAATCTCATTTTAGGTGGAGAATTTGACATAAAGCTAGTTCTGCAGCATAAAGCATTTCCCAACGGTAGGTAACACGGAACAGTATCACTTCAGTTGACAATGCAGCTCCCTTTACGATTCAAGTTTGGCAAGGATTTTTGTAAAATAACAGTTTGAGCAACTGTTCATATGAACAAAGCACTTTATGCATGTATTTAAGTTTTGGGAGAGTAAATATAAGTATATAATCTTGGCCGCCACAAGTCGCGTGGTTCTACAAACAAAAGTGGATGACTAAATGTGTGTGTAGACATACACAATAAATTTTTGTTACGTAATGTACCAATAGATTGCTTATAATGATCCATATTAAAGACCCGGTCGCAGGCTACAATTACAATACATGCATGCTTTCCTATTGGTACAGTTTCAAAGAAAAAAATAATTCTTGAGTGTATGCTCGAAAAATTGCTGTGATTTGTATTGTTCAGCGTTGCCGTTTTTGTATATTTTAATTCGACTACAGTAGTCGAACTACTAAATAAGCTGCTGTTAAGTTACTTGTTATTAAATTTGTATTCCACTTTTAATTTGGTCTTATGTAAAAAAATGAAATAAGTTCTATGTATCTGAAGGGGAAATGCAAAAGACAAAAATGAAGGGACTGACCTTTAAAATTGATAATGCCGCGTCGCGTGGTTCTTTGCACGTTGACTTGCTACTACATACTACTTGCTACCATTTTTCAACTTTGTAGAAGCGATAATAATTGAATCAAGTTATGCAAAAATAAGTTGCAAGTCATACCAGGTCACACTTGCGGAATAGAATACATGTGAGTCATCAACTATTTTTCTTTAAAAAAGTCCATGCTTCGAAATAATTATCTATGAACACATGTCACGTGTGTCTCCAAACTCATGTCCATTAACACAGATGTGAATGAATGGATGGATGCATTTAAAGGGGATTTTTTTCTCGCACAACATTTATCAAATTGTGTATGCATAACCAAACGGTTCGTTGTCTTTGTTTTATTTTTTGTGTGAAAACATTCACTTTTTACGCACCAGCACAAAAATGTGTAACATGCAAAAATGAACACATTTTAAGACGAATGCTAACAATGATTCAAACGTCAAATTTGGATTCCTTCATGTCTTTTACCGTTTAAGTGCGACTATATTTCTTATATGTTATGCAAGAAATTCACCATTGTATCTAGCAAATGCGATAATAATAACTGCGTGGGAACTTGAGGGAATGTTGAGGAATTAGGTAGAAAAAAGGATCTTGTAATTTATCATTTGGTTTGATTGCACTCTAATAATTTTTGGTGATAGTGAGCTACTTAAAAAAATTTACCTGACACAGACACTAATGAGTATTGAAAGGTGATGACAATATTATATAACTTGTCCGCTCTGTGCACGACTGATAAATGCTACATGATCCTTACATACCTTCCTTTACGTGTGTCCAACAATTATTTCTTTTTTGTTGCTGCAAAATACTCTTGATAATATGCTCGTTTTTGCAAATTTGCGAATACAAAAAATTAATTTTTTTTGGTAATGATAAAATAAAGCAAGCAAGAGACAGACACGGACCGAACGGAAACTAATGAAGGTTTATTTTGAAAACTCATCGAGTGCGCTGTGTAGCACCAACAAACTTCAGAGATATACCTATATAACTATTTACTGATGGAGAGGTCTGCATTCCTTGATCACTTTGAGCATGCCACGTGCTTGGTCTGGTTATATAAAAAGGACTGTCGTTCAGCCGTTTGGTCATTCAGTGTCAATGAGCAGAAAAGTCAACAGGTACAGCCAACTGACAGCTTTGATTCGTCGAACGGTGTTTCAAATTGGATTTGCCATATCTTGAAATTTTTAAAGAAAATCAAGCAAACGGAATCAACATGATCAAGCTGGTAATTTTTTCGGAATATATTTTTTTTTCTTAAAAATTGAACCCGTGTTAAGGAACTTCATACTAGTCCCAATGTTCTATAGATTCTTCTCGCTGGATTATTTGCCATCGCTTACGGGAAGCACGGGCACGGATATGGAGATTATAAGGTAAAGTTTGAAAATGTGCTCCCAAAATTGTACATTGTCCAGGTGTTGTGGCATCAATTAGAAGTCTAGTAATTTGAAAGCAAACTAAACAATTGACGGGTTAATTTATTGAATTGTTACAAAAATTAGTTCAGCTACGGTTTTCATGCGGGGCATCACGGTCACGGGTAAGAATCTTAATTAAATGCCCGGTAGTAATTCTGGTTCAAATTATGGGGCAATATTTCAAAAAAAATTTTGCCATTAGATATGGTCATCATGGAGGGCACGGCCATCATGGGGGCCACGCTACTGTGCATCTGTCGCAAAATCCACACGGATACGGCTTTGGTGTAAGACTTAATCCTTTAATTTCAGATATTTTATTTTAAACCAGTAACGCCATATTTTAACATCGCTGAATGAACCTATGAAGAATTAAAATGCCTTTTCCAAACTGTCTCGCAAAAGAGCTACAACTAATTTAGCAATCGAAACTGTCGAAAGTCAAATGTAAAAATCCTGTTGCTGAAATCACAAGTTCAAAGAATCTATTAGTTCAACCGTCCCTTCTCTTTTGTCCTCATTAAGACCTTCCAATTACGATATACTTATCCAGTATTACCCTCCTTTTCCTCTTATCAGTTACCGTTGGAGTCACTTTATATCACACATTTTACATGACACCTCCTGAAGTAAATGAAAGGATCGCTGGAAGACAGTCGAGACATTTTTTCCCAGATTTTTTCTGAATCCTTTTGTATAATTTAATTAATGATACTTTCTTTAAAATATTCTTTGATTTGTTATAGGTGAAGGAAGGCGGGCATAATAATAGGTATCACTATCAGACTGCCCACACACCTTACGGTTACCATCACGGTTACGGGCATGGTCATGGGCACGACCACTATGGCAAATAAAAGCATGTGCGAACTTTACGGTCAATTTATATGAAACAATGTCAAAGTCTGTTAAATGTGCGATTATTATTTGCTTCATATTGAACCAACTCGTGCATAAAAAATCATTAAAAAGTGAATACATGTTCACTTTCTACCGTATAAGTCGTTTCTGAGAGTTCTAGTACTAAACTGTATTAACTCCATCACCGGCGCTTCAAAAACAAACCTCAGATGCAAAGTAAACTTTGTGCCCTCAAAAAGACTTGGTGACCAGATTTAAAATGTAACGACAAGAATCTTCACATTTGCTAAAAGTACATTGATGGCACAAAAAGTGTAATCGAGATCTTCACTCGGTGTTACATGATTATAGTTTATTTAATGCATGTTAGTATAAGATAATATGTTTGTATATACTTAGGCGTTATCAGAAGTAATGGAATGAGTTTGACCATACCTTGGTACAAAATTTCAAGAATGAGATAATAAACATGTCAACTGATAGAGAATTTCAAGCCCTTCTGGTGATGTGATTTCCGTCAGAAATTGTAGGCTGCTTACTGCGTGAGTAACGATTATGTAATAGGCTTGAAAAAAATTCCAAAAGTGGATAAAAAACAGTGAATTTTCAACATTCCAGCGTACTTTTCTCTGGGTTACTTTTCACGAATTTCCAAAACGTTTTGAGCAATTATGTGCACGAACATTCAGCAATCGATGGGTGCTATCAGCTATGCGATAACGATGACCCATCACTGAGAAATCGATCAAGAGCCAAAAAGTGGTTGCACATAAAAAAGACGGTTTCGGGGTGCTTAAAGTGAAGCCTGTTCCGGACACGGATATGCGAGTTTTGCCGTGAAAAATAGCAGAGAACATGGGAAAACGTCTCCACTCAGTCTGGGTGTGTAGAAAAAATTGATCAATTTGACCAAACCGTTTTTAAACGAGAAATACATGAATCCATTACATTACTTCTGATAACGGCCACGTACAAATATGTGTAAAGTGTATATATATGTGTGTTTATATATGTATGTGTGTTGAGCTGAAAAGGTTTCCCACACAATCACAAGTTCCATGTCTAATAAGAAGGATTTTTGTTTCACGAGAAAAAAAAGACTCATATAGGTGGAAGCAGATGGAGATTTGGGAAGTATGTATTACAGAATGACAAAAATAAAATAGGTTTATGTGCGAATTAATTAGATATGCAAGTACGAGTTTAATTCTGCTTAATTCCTAAACAGAAATAGAAAGAATTACCACACGTCCCTTCTTTTGTTGCAGTTTATCTGGATTTCCATGAAGATTCTCAAATGACTAGTTATTGCTTTAAGTTGTTTTATAACAGAGCGAAGCCAATTCTAGTGGTTTTTACTTACGTCAAAGCGCAATAAAAATGATTAACGACTTGAACCATTTTATTATAAAAGAAATAAGCAGTATTTTATTACGATTTTTGTCACACCATCCCAAAGACAACACAACAAGATTAATCTGACGTAAAAACAAAATGTTAGTATAGGGACAAACTATGAATTCTTGCTCCCTCCGTATTCAATCGTCGAAGGTACACTTTTTTCGCCTCATGTCGTCCTGGTGTAATTCTTTTGCTTCGTCTACAGAACCGTTCATCTTCGCACAAATATAGCATCCACAAAAGATCAGTGATAAGGCAATTATGCCCGCCGTTATTCCAATCATGTACTTTGCAGCATCATCATCTTTGCACTTTCCATTCGCCATTTCACGGTTTATGCATTTGCAAATTCCATTGGCATCGTAATTCACAGGCATTTTGAACTTCCATGGGTCCCGAATTTGAACTGCAAAATGCCCCAGTGACGCATGTTTTCGGTTGTTGAGATCTATAAAAAGCCACCAGTGCTCCACTTCCATCAGTTGGACTATCATTAGGGGAAGAGCAGAATGCCCCAGGACGTCCAAGACAAGCCTTTTCCTTCTGGTCATACTCATGTAATGGTGCGGCGCATTCACATTTCCCCTGAATGCATGCCAGCTTTCCCTTTCGGTTACATTTCAAAATGGGACGGAAAGCAGCCTTCTCACCGCAGGGTTGACCATAGTCCCAATCGCAACTTTTCTCATCATTGTCAACAAATCCTTTCTTGCAGCGACACACTTGCGTCCGTGTCACATTTCCATTTTCCAATTCTTCCTGGACTTCCACGCAAAGTCCACCAGTTATGCATGTGATTATGTTTGGATTGTCGAGTGCATTTGTATTATTTGTGTAATTGGCACTGCAAGAACTTCCAATTTTGGCTACACATGTACTCAAAATGTTGTCATACACCTGGTTCTCTAAGTCAGGACATTCGCAGTAGCCGTTGCTTCCACATTTCAGGGATGCACTGCAGGGCCTATCTGCATCGCAAATTTTTCCATATCCTTTGACACAAAGACCTGATAGGTTTGGGCCGAAACCTTCAGCACATTTACATATGAGTCCACCTGGACGAGGAGATGAAGCTGTTGAAGTTGAATCAGACTGTAAATATCTCGCTTGATCTTCGGCATCAGAACCCATCCTGGATTGCTGCTGTACACACACTGCATTGGTTGAGCACAAGCCCTCCACGCAAGGTTTATCCACTTTTCCCACGCACACATTAGGGTGACTTTTTCCCTCATAAATTGCCCTCTCGAGGTCACAAATGCACTCCCCATTCCCACACACAAGACCCAGGTCACGTCGACAATCTGCAGATGTGGAGCATTTTTCCCTCAAAAGTCTTTTAGGTTGGCATGATTCGGTTTCAGAAAGTAAAAAGTGTTCATTGCACGAACATAGTTTTGTGGTCACATTGCAATACGAATCTTTAGCACATGAGAGCTCCCACTCACTGGACCCGTTTTTATTTGTATTTTTAAATCCGGCCACTTCAAATATGCATGGCTTACCGGCAAGAACCACACAAAGACCTTTGCTTTCGTCATACCTTGTGGAGTCGGAACGAAGGCACTCACATATTCCACTGTTGCATGTCAGGCCTTTGCTAATGTCACAAATTGATACACTACTGCACTCAAAGCCGAACCCGACCGTGAAAATGTTCTCGGTTTCGTCTGGAACCAGTTGTGAAGTGAACGAGACGAACGCGAGGAAGATAGCAACAAAAAATAATAAATAAAAGTACTTCATGTTTTGCGATAAATAAAACCCAATTAAATGCTTAATTAAAGCGAATTGAACACTTTCCAAGATCTACTTTGATAAGACAGATTAATGCTAATGCTATGTATATTTTCAAAGTACAATTTAAGTTTTGACGTGGTAGAATCAAGGACAAAGGGTAATATTTTCAGTTTCACAAAATGATTTTTTTAGGAAAAAGGCTACGAAAGAAAACAGGCACAGAAGTTAAACGAGCAAATCGTAGGATCAAGTCAGTCATTTGTGCGTGCTAATAAGTAATAATAATATACTCTTGGTTTTGGTGACGTTTTTCCCTACACTGTTTTGTTTGTCTTGAAGAAATCACCAGAGTTATGATAGGCCATTAAATGCTGTCGTAAAGTTATATGAAACAGTTCATTTCGTTCCGACATTAATCATTGTTCAGAAATAATAATTCGTTATTATGATTACCTAATATTTTTAGTCTTGTGCTGTCTTGAAAGGCATGCACCTTTAGCAGGATGGTGTGCTCCTTTCGACGCGTCTTCAACGAAGGGAAACATTTAATTGCACCAAAATAGATTAGCTCATCGGTTCACCAACATTTTATGTTTTAAACAGTTTTGTTGTGAGGATTTACACATAGGGAAGGGATTAGGGAAGGAGCAGAAACTTGGCTTGCTGGGAAGGCATACATATAGGTAATCTTTGACCAAGAAAGAAGTGGCATGTCCTGCCTGAATAAAATTACAATGCTATGTAGATAAACAAAAACGAAAATTTTAGGGAGACTGAGACATAATTAATTATCTCCTTCTACTTACCCAATCCATTAGTAAAAATAAAACATACAAAATGGACATTAAATTATGGCGGCTTTCCTTTTATTATAACTTGAGCAACGGAGCTGAAAGATGAAGATTTTTTCCTTTTCCAAGGCTGATTTCAGATACCCGTCGCATACGATATGATTTATTCTTACTTGGCTGTAAACTATAAACGATAAACAAAGAATGAAGGAAGAATGAACGTCAGTGTTTAGATAAAAAAGGCTGATCTTTGCTCATTCGCTGATGTTATTAATGTGAGTATGTTCAAATTTCGACGATATGACTCATATAGGTGGAAGCAGATGGAGATTTGGGAAGTATGTATTACAGAATGACAAAAATAAAATAGGTTTATGTGCGAATTAATTAGATATGCAAGTACGAGTTTAATTCTGCCTAATTCCTAAACAAGAAATAGAAAGAATTACCACACGTCCCTTCTTTTGTTGCAGTTTATCTGGATTTCCGATTATGTTGTTTGAAGAGGTTTGTCAACCAACAACGCGAGTTGAGTGAGTCACTCTTTCCCCGAGTAATGTCACGACAAGACAACAAATGCATAAAATGCAGATGAGGTTTCAGAGTTCAAACTTTTAGCTTTGAAGTAATTTATTGTTATTTATTGATAAGTTCTTGATAGCCAGTCAAATTCCAGAAGACATTTCTCCTTAATAAATTTTCTAGTAGAACATAGATATGCCTGCCAGTCTTTACGAAATAAAGTGATAAACATTAAAACTCCAACATTCACCAAACCACCCCAGTAAACAATAATTTCATTTTATCCGACAAAGATAAAATTTTTAAATAATGAAAACAGTATAGGTAATAAACAATGCTCATTATTACATGTACATACACATTATGTTGATGTGAACATCTTATCATGCTTATAACTTATACCATCCAACATGATCTTATTAGCCTTTTTATTAAATAATAATAAATGAAAAATCTATGTACTAATAATAATAATATTGAAACAAATATTATCTCTATAAAGTCCTTGGATTTTTAAGTCAGACGCTCGTGCTCCTCTCTCCTCTAGTCAGTCCAACTCTGTGTGTTGGCCATTTTTTAAATAAAAAAGTGGTGACTTTGAACAACTGAGCTGTAATTTCAACAACGTGATTTTGAATAAGTCAGTTATTTTGCGTGTATTCTTTTCATTTGTTGCATTTTAAAAAAATTACCTTTCAGCGCATAATCTTGCAACCTTTGCGGAAGACAAACCAACCTACTAAACAGCAGCATCCAATAAGAAGCAGCAATCCCAGGAGAGTCCAGGAAAGAACCATCATTACTGTATTCTTCCAACTTCCATCTTTCTTGCAGTACCCCAGGGAGGGGACTGACCCAGCTGCATGGCACCGCAAGCCACTGTCGCAATATGTTTCCTTGGTTGGGTTGCAGTGTGCCCCCTCAATTCCAAGGCAGCGCCCTTCATGCTTGTCGTAAACATAATAGCTCGATTCGCACAGACACTTCTGCTCTGACGGGGAGCAAATCAACCCTCGGGATGAGTCACACCTTTTAGCCGGGTCGGAATGATGTTGTTGAGTAATTTCGCAAGGCTTACGAGGCCCTAATGTGCATTCAGTTTTACTGAATGTAGGAGTAAGGTCTTCTGGGCACTGACATGTCTTTGAACATATTAAATTGCCTGGACAAGCATCCCACAGGTTGTCCATACACTTTTCTCCGAAAATACCTTCACATCTATTTTTGGCGGGGTTGTAAATTTGCAGCCTGAGAATGCACTCGCACCGACCAGTTTCCAGGTTGCACCGCAGTCCCCTGTCACAATCTCGGTCCTCTGAGCAGGTCTCGTGGAAATTATGAACGCAGTTGTGTTCACCGTTGGGCCTGTACGTGGAGATGCACTCGCACTTAAAGTCATCATCGGAGGATTTTTTACAAAGTGCGTTATGAACACAAGGCGTGCTTGTAGAACCACAAGACATGCCTTGCTTAATTCGGTCACCTTCAGGTGCTGCCATTGCGACAACCAGAATAGCCAAAATCACAAAAATCACTTTTATGAAATTCATTTTGTTCTGCTTTTCCGGGTCAATTTTTTAAAATTGATCTTAAATTGATCGTTTATCAGTCTTATTGCGTCTTCAGTTTTGCATAGAAATGATTAAAAATTAAGCTCACTTCCCCTGTATTCTGCTGCTTGGTTTACACAGAAGAAGGTTTGCTACAAATATATATGTAGGTTTCAAACTTTCCAGATTTTATTTCCCTTTTCAGAGAATTAATTCGCAATATTTAAACAGTTTTATGAACGAGCAAAACTGAAAGGAAAATCTTTTGATGGTGAATCCTACTGGTAGCGTTGTTAAAAGTAAGTGCTGACTGAATTGAAGTTAACTGGGGCGGTTTGGTGAATGTTGGAGTTTTAATGTTTATCACTTTATTTCGTAAAGACTGGCAGGCATATCTATGTTCTACTAGAAAATTTATTAAGGAGAAATGTCATCATCATCGGAGGATTTTTTACAAAGTGCGTTATGAACACAAGGCGTGCTTGTAGAACCACAAGACATGCCTTGCTTAATTCGGTCACCTTCAGGTGCTGCCATTGCGACAACCAGCATGACCAAAATCACAAAAATCACTTTTATGAAATTCATTTTGCTCTGCTTTTCCGGATCAATTTTTTTACTTATCAGTCTTATTGCGTCTTCAGGTTTGCATAGAAATGATTAAAAAGATCACTTCCCCTGTATTCTGCTGCTTGGTTTACACAGAAGAAGGTTTGCTACAAATATGTAGGTTTCAAACTTTCCAGAGTTTATTTCCCTTTTCAGAGAATTAATTCGCAATATTTAAACAGTTTTATGAACGAGTAAAACTGAAAGTAAAATCTTTGTGAAAATTGTGAATCCTACTGGTAGGGTTGTTAAAAGTAAGTGTTGACTGAATTGAAGTTAACTGGGGCTAACTAAGACCAAACACATTAGGTAATGTAACTGTTGCGTAACTTGCTTGGAGAAGAGTTCGAAGCAGATTAAAGCAAGGATGTGCCGAGTCTCTAACTTTTAAACAGCAAGTAGCGATTTTATGTTGTTGTTCTTTCTTATCTTGAGACACTAAAACGTTTTGAGAGGTCCCGAGTATGCTGGAAACTCAAGGTTTCATCTACTCTTTATGTAAATTCACTAAACTAAGATTACAATATATGTGAAAGCAAATCATGCTATGAGTTACTTTTTAAGATTTAAATATGAGTTACTTGCCCCTTTACCCATTCAATTCACCCAGTCGGACTTTCTTGAGTACCAGCAGCGCAGGCAGATACAGGAAATGTTTACCATGTAAACTGTTGCATACAATTTTACTCCTCCCCACATGGCTAATTTGTTGTACACTGTCATATCACCCAAACGTTTGTGACTGAAACTGTTGGATGGGTGACCGCTCAGCAGAAGTAAGGCTGCTAGCTAATCCTACACGGCTCGGTGTTAGTACGGTG
>JAHZNF010001271.1:0-33035 GCA_027744215.1 Troglopedetes dispersus
CTCTGATGTTGCTTGTCTCTCAATAAAACCAGAATGAAGTCAGAAAGAAAAGAAGAGATGGTTCATACAAGTAGTTTCATCTTGAGTGATGTGATAAGATTAGTTTGACCTTTGTCCATTGAAGAGGGTTGGCTTTCTTTTTCTTTGATATTCATCTCCACACAATATTATGCATTAAGTTATAGACAGGGTGGGTGAAGCCAATCAAGAGCAAGAAGGGAGAAGCATGCTGAAATATGCTGAACGTGTAATCTCAATTCTCACTCTTGTCAATCATTTCTCTCATGAAGATGTTGGTGTGGTACCTTCTTCATGTCCTTAAAATAATACGAATATTTAATTTCAAGTTGTCCTCTTCTACACTTGATTTTTACTTCAGTTTCGTGAGAGTAATAACTTTGCTTGCATTCAATCAACACAAAAAAAATTTAGGAGGCGTATCTGGTTTAAAAAACGTCCAAATGTTGCTTTTAAGATTTTTTCCATACAGCAAAATCAGCCAGTTCCCCTTTCTCCATGAAAATGTACCACAACAGCTACAGTGCGGCAAGATCCACCTTACATAGTGTCACTGTTTATGAACCTTTCATTGTACATGTGAATCAGCTATACTGTAAATCCTGAAAACAAGAATTCCTAAGAAATTAAATTCTACGAACATCACTATAAAGCATATACATAATCAGAATCATATCACAAGGCACTGGTAAGAAGTAAATACTGTAAAACATGATATGGAGCAACTTCTTCCAGCCATTTTGCCTTCGGTAGTCGAAGTTAGATGCAAATTTCTATTTCTTAATGAATCAGAAATTGATGCAACACATATTACTTGGAAAATTAACGCACTCAATATTGTTGTTGTCAAATTTTTGTATCTGGTTTATTACTAACAGTATGAACTTTTATTAACTTCGATGCAATAGTTGAAGATCATCAATACATAACATTCCATAATATCATACCATAAAATTTCAAATATATTGTTCATCTCATTGTCTCTTACGCATTTCGTACTCAAAACATTCAGTTCACTTTTAATGAATTCTCAGCAGTACTGCCGAACCTGAAGATTTTTTTACACTTCTTGGAATATGTACATTTTAGTACACACACATAAAAAGTTGGTAAGAAAATGTCGTCTCAGCTCAATTTTAGTTTAGTAACAAATCCTTCTCATCCTCTCTTCTCCTCTTATCAGAACTAGAACTAGTACTTAATGTAGTTATTTGTCGATAGTTTACCAAACATATTAGTTGGTGCAAGTTAGGTTGGGAGACATCATCATACATCATGCAATGCACTTCTTGAATAAACACAATACTTAACATTATGATAAGTTGAGTTAAACTAGAAAAAAAAGTAGAAGAGGAAGTGTTCAATAATATTTGTGTATACTGGAGAAGGAGAGATCATCTATTTAACAAAGTTGACTTTGCATTGAACTTGAGTTAACCTATTGAACATGCAATTTCATGACTAAAGCAATTCTAGTATTTCACTACGCACGTATGCTTCAACATAACGCAACTACATTTTGAACTTAATCAATTGAAGAATTATTATCCTTTGACTTGTCTACTTTAACAGGTACATACAATAACATTATTATTACTCGTTTTAAGTTTTAATGGTTCGAGGGGTCCTACCTTGTTCAAGATGAGATACCTGTGTACAAATATAGCAGATATCAAAAGTATGTAAGTATGCAACCAAACATGATACAGTCCAGTCCTAACATTTTTGTCAAATTGGAACACACTCCCCGTAAAGAAAATATTCTATAAATTAGGTAAGTTATCAACAATTTAATTAAGGTCACAAGAATCATTATTTGACCTTCTTTTTTGTTTTATTAAAACTAAAATTGAACAGCCAAAGAGTCCCTTGCCGCTTTACTAGTCGAGGCCTTCGGTCTCAAGTACTCTTCAGCCTCTGACACTCCAAAGTCGGAAGCAGTTTTCATTAAAGCGTATCCTTCAGTCAAATGACCATCTTTTAAAGCCAACACAGCACAGTTGTAGGTGGCCAACGGGTGACCTAGATCTGCCGCTCTTTGATAGTACTCCCGAGCAACTTTGCTTTCATTCATGCGATCGTAGGCGACTCCAATGTTGTATAGTGCGCGAGCACTCCCCAGTTCAGCTCCCTTTTTCATCAACTCCAAAGCATGAAGTGGGGGATCTTTTCCAAAGTGTGCAGATAATTTCTTCTTGGATGATTTGGCGCGACGTTGTGCTTTCTTTACTTTCGCTGCTTCCTCAGCCGATAAGAACTCAAAGGCACCCAGGACACTAAGCAAATCTGCTCCGAATCTCCTGCCGTATTCCGCAGGATCATCTTGTGATGCAGGTGCTGGCGTCAGAGAAGATTTTCCTTCTGACTGAAACTCAAGTTTTTCAAGTTCTGACTCTGGTTCACCTGAGGCAAACACAATGTCGTCCTCCTCCTCGTCATCGCCCGAAGTCCAAGAGGTGTTTAACTTATCGGGCAAGCCGGCCTCAAGTGTTTCATCGTGAATGAATGGAGCGAGATCGACAGATTGAAAGACAGCTGAGGTTTTCCGATTCACATGGAGGGTTCCTGAGTTCACAGTTGGCTGAGAAAATACTTTGGAGGCAATAGAAAAGGGGCATGCTTGAGTTGTGCTTACGCAGCTTGAAGACTTGGTGGATGATAATGAAGTGCAATCTTCAGCTCTACGGCGACGGTGGGTAAGCTGATAACCAAGAATTAATCCAGTCGTCCATGTGATTGCGTCTTCCCAGGTGTGTTTTGGAGGGACGAACTTTTGCTTGTCTTCCTTATTCCGATTCACCTCCTCCCCGGCGGCAACAGGACAGTCGCTATCTCGCCATTTTCGACAACTGCCACGGAGCACACGACCAATTGCTCTCTGCATTTTCCACCTTAAGGTTATTACGTTCCTTAATGAGCAACTAATCAAGACAAATTGCAAACAAAAACCTTAATTTCTTCGACAAATCCCTCAAATTTTAATTCAACACACAGAGTATTTATAGTTTCAATGGTATTGGTGTGCCACATTAAAAAATTTATTGTTTTTCTAGTACTTGCTACGGCATTCACACAAAAGTGACGGGGCCTAAAATTTAATTGACTTGAGAGTTTGTTTTCCTTCAGATACTTTTAAAGTTGATGCAGCCTTATAGTCGTTGTTGGCAATGATGACTGAATGTCTGTGGAGTCCAAGACTAGTCCAAATCTAAATCTGGTGTAACCTGCAATGCAAACGACTCCCTTTACTCACAATATTTCAAAAAATATAACTACGGTTTGCCAATCCATCAAAATAATACAAAGCATGCATGCATTTAATAAATCATTTTAAAATTCTGATATTACCCTCTATATACTTCAAAGTGCAACATCCAACCCAATTCTCCAACCTTGTTTTCCTTAATGGTAGGAGGCGACTTATGGAGGAGCGTCAGGTCAATTCGAGTGTGTTTCAGTTGTGGTGCCAGATCTAAATTTAAAAACACTAATGTTTTAATTAACTGTATTTGCTTCCTATGGGTCCATTTTTAAATCCGGAAACCAATTTGATGTGCGCGTCATCGTGAAATGTGCGTTTTGTTTTTACCGTGACTATTTATATACTAATAGGTAGGTAAACACTTACGTCCAACCAATTCGTATGAGTAGTCCTCCTTCCTTATCTCATATCTCTTTCACCACCACTCTTTCGCCAGTCTGCAGTTTCCAACCTTGTCAGTGTTCGTTAAAAATACTGAACTGTTAATAAGCAGAAAATAGATAAAGGAAATTAGGTATTATTATAACTTTTGTCAATGCAATGAACACACCACTGCACTGTTCACTTTGATGAGCATTAATGAATTGAAGAATTGGATTTTATTATAGATATTGGAAAATACATTACACTTTATATTTTTTAGCCATTAAATACCAGTGAAGTGTTGAATGGGTGGTCCGTGTACAAACCTACAGGATTGAGCCGTAATTGCATAAATATCCTAAAATAATGATAACTACACTGTGACTTGAGCATTAAAGCATGTGCCCACAATTAGTGGACACAAATTTCAAGCACATTTTACTACCAACTACACTTGATTTTGTTTGCAAAACAAGTTTACAAAATGAATGAGTCGCAATTCTCAAATAAAATGTGATCCGCTCTAAAAAACACCAAAGCAGAAGTTTGTCTATGCCGTGCGTGCGGTGGTATGGGTCACATGCTTATTTTTTTATTTTTCCACCTTATCCTCACCTTCAGCTCCCCAAACACACAAGAACTGCAGTATTCAATGTACACTTACACTTTTGAGCTACATAGATAGAACATGGAAGAGCTGCCGGCTTTTCTGGACACAAGATAATGCTTTCTTGTAAAAAGTGCATGACAAGGATACCACCATAGGCAGTCCACTACATACGTATACGCTAGCATTGGTTTTTGCAAATCATACAAATTTAGAAATTTGTTTGTGCGAGAGCAAGAGCAGAATAGTAAAACTCTTTGTTCACCACGCGTCTCGTCTCGTCTCGTCTCGTCCCATCTTGTTCTCATTTTTTCTGTTGGACTTTGTACTACCCGATCAAATGCAAACCAACGGTATGCCATATACCTGCAAACTGACAAAATGACTCGATTGATAGCTTGTGTGAAGTGTTATAGTGCAAGTTATGTATGATGTAAAAGATTTTACGTGAAAATCACAGGGGCACAGTGATATCCTCTGAAAAAGCTTTTGCAATTTGTTTGCTCATCTTTTTTTTCTTTCAGAAAAGTAAAGGTAGTATAAAAGAAATGTAGGAGAAAAAATAATAGGAATACTATTTAATAAGGAGGAATGATAGAAATGTAGGTATAACAGAGAAGTCTTCATGAGTTAATTGCCTGGATTTATTCTTGTAGCAGGCGTGAGACATACATTTTGTTCCAAATTCTCTCCACTTGTATTACTTTTTTCTTCACTAGTTTAAATATTTTATCCTGAAAAAAAATCCCACTTAAACATAAATTACCATACAGTGTTTAATTATTATTTTTTACATTATTTTAACAGGAACACATAATTTACATATTTTCTTATGATTTCAATTAAATACACATAATACAACACTTATTAATACTTGCAAAAAAATAGCTAACTGTAGCCTTACTAAATTGCTTAAAATAGTGTACAACTAAAACTTGCTGTGGTCTAACTCGACAACCTTTGACCTGGGCGGCTTAAAGGTTCTGGTTTTTGCGGCGTGCTCCGCCGCAGCCCTTTTCTGTCTCATAATCATCATCTCACGCTTCTCCTTCTTTTGCTGTTTTGTACAACATGCTATTGCTAAAATGACTAATGGGGTGAAAATCCCCAGTAAAATTATCAACAGTCTCACTTCAGAGCTTATCAACTCTTCGACACACACTGTGTCCTTCACCAGTTCATAAAAGGAAAGAACCTTTTTCTCTCCTACGGATGAGGCACTACCAGCACCATTTCCTTTTCCTGAGGATACTCTTTTGTCATCTCCAGGAACACACGTGACGCTTCTAATGTCTGAGATTCGTTGATAATGGCGCCACCAGATTTGCTGGAACTTGCAGCCATCACACTGGAAGGGGTTGTTGGCCAAAGCAAATTTGGTCACATTGTTCACCTCCGCAATTCGATCGAGGAATTCCAGATTAGTGAGTTTGTTTCCCGTTAAATTTATGGAGCGCACAGTTTGAGGTATTTCTGAAGAAAATCAAAGCATATTTTGTGAATTTTTCTGTAACGGATTTAAGGGAGAATTGTTTATGGAGCAATGGCTGAATTTTTTAAATTTCACCTCGAATAAGTGAATCATTCAAAACCAGTAATCCTTTGCCGGCCAAGCTAACCTCAAACTCGTACGGATCATGCTCCTCTGTGAAGTTTCTCAAACTCGCTCCAAAATCTCGGATGAACTCGGTCGTGTAGCAATTAACTTTTATTAGATTCTCTGACGGCCGCTCGATACAGTTACATCCTTTGGGACAATTCTCTTCGATCGTGCAAGTCAAATCGTTTTCGGTTACTTTTTTTCAAAAAGGAAATTTCCAATAAATAAAATCATTTGTTTTTTTTCTTCAGATATATTATTTATGCACATATTTGGGAAGGATCAATTATATGAACCGACATTATTGATTGATTGGCAGGTATAATTTATCTTTTTTGTACCATCTCGAAACCTGGTGCCATGCAAGTACGGGGGCGTGTGACATCTCAGATCTGTATATTGCAAGAGATACGACGGAATCGCAAACTTTTTGAAGGATAAAGCGTGACAGTCGCAGTGAATCGGGTTGCCATCAAGCATCACCGCCACATGTCTATTCTCCGCTGGTTCAAGAAGCACCTCAGCAAAGTCCATATCCACATCGGTAATCTCGTTGTATCTGAGATCAACACGCACATTCCTGCACCATACCAGGAACACCAACAAAAAAGAGTCATAAATTCATCTTCGGTAATAAAAACGATATTATTCGCATAAACGGAAGAAAGAAGATTATTGACCCAAGCCATGCAATCATACCATCATGAAGCAGAAAAAATGTACCATGTTTTGTCTTTTTTTTCATCATCTTCAACAAAAGTCGTGAATAATTTTGTTGTAAACCAATTTTAGTGACTTGCCTGGCAATAAAGTACAAATCTCTTGGATGAACACTTCTGATTTTATTATGGCTCAAGTCAAGAATGCTAAGCCACGGCAGAGCAAAGGTCCAATCTGTGAACACCTTCGTAATCAAATTGTTCCGTAAATTGATCCTCTCAAGTTTTTCACAATATTGGAGCGGCGACTCCATCACAGGTTGCGTGCCACCATCATCCTCTTTACTACTGAAGGCGCCATATGCTCCGCCACGGTCATTTCCGGTTGTGGCACTAAATGCAGCTGGCGAGCCAGGGCTGGCGCGGGACACTATTGGCGGTCCTTGGTTGAATGAAATGTGATTGTTTGAAAGATCCAAGATAACAAGTTCCCGCAAGTTTTCGAATGCTTTTGGATGAATGTATTCAAGCTGAAAAGAAAGAAAAAGTCGAAATACAACTTTTTTTTATCCAGATTCCTCAGAAATAAATTTGTTCTTTCTTTTTACGCCGATTTCTTTTCAAGGAAGCCCATTATCAACTTCTTGAAAAGTCATTAAAGAAAATTACATAGGTAATGATAACTGGTAGCATGTAGCCGTGTTGTGGTTCATCATTCGTTTTTTGGAGAGGGAACGTGTTTTGGTTCACGATTTCATGTTGCGTTATTTAATGTACCTTGTTACTCGCCAAACTCAGCATTTTCAACTTCTTCAATGAGCTGAGATGCGGCCTGTCCAAATATCTGATGAAATTATTGCTTAGGTCCAAGTACGCCAAATGCGGAGCATTTAAATCACTCAAGTCTCCAATCGCATTTTTGCTCATGTCCACATGCACGACTGACGGCAAATTGGAGAAGAAACCTTGAGGAATTAATTTGATCTCGTTCCGACTCAAAATCAAATCTGTCAAGTTTGGCAGATAACCAAGCCAAGACAGTGTTTTTAGGTCGTCATTGATAAGCACGAGCTTCTTCAGAGCCATCAAATCGCCGATGAGCTCTTCATCACTTGAGTCCTTTTGTTGACTTTGATGATTATAATTTTGCGAATTCTCATTAATTTCCAGATCTTCGTCTAGAAGGGCGTGGCGGGCACGCTCGAAAGTCGCTTCAGTCGTACCGTCCTCAAAGACAACCAGATCATCACGAGCTTGCGTAGGTCCAGAGTAAAAATTTGGATTTTCCGTGCTCATTTCGGTTTCTGCCACTTCCGTCGTTGTGACCAGCTTTGTGCTGGTGAACAAGCTGTACGAAATGCTCAGATTGGTTAACTTTGGCAGATTTTTTAGCACGGGTAAGGTAAACAACTTGGACGAGTCCATGTGGAGCTCCGTTAAATTCTTGAGTTCATTAAATGCTCCCGGCTCCACTCGCTGAAGAGGATTATTGTTCAAGTAGAGTTTCTCCAAGTTGGATAAGTTCGCGAAGGAGGCATTGCTCAAGCTCGTGATCTGATTGTTGACCAAGTCAAGAACTCTTAAAGAAGTCGGAAAGGCACTTTCTTCAATTCTCGATAAGCGATTGCCTGCCAGCCTCACTTCTTGCAGATTCTTGTTTGTCCTAAAGGAGTTGCTCGGCACAATAGAGATCCTGTTGCCCCGAAGATTTAGTTGCGTGAGGAACTCAAGACCATGAAAAGTTGGGAGGAAGTCCAGCTGATTATTACGCAAGTCAATTAACTCTAAATTGGGCATCATCGGGAGGAAGTCAGAGGGTAGTTTCGTGTTCGATCGCCAGCTTTGATAAGTGAAGCTCATCAGATCTTCAGGATCCAGTTTCATTTGGGCAAAAAATGATTTAAGCTCCTATTTAAAAAATAATAATACATACTTGCATTATTCCTAATCATTCTCATCCTCCAATAAATGTGATCATGAATGAAGAAGATATAATTGTATTCTTTTATATACCTCGGTTGGGATCAAAGGACAATAGCTGATCTCCAAACTTGTCACGTCAAACGTGATGTTCTCATGAGCAAAATCAAGTCCTTGAACGGATCGCCAGCGGAACTCGTTTATACTTGGATCGCAAAGAATGCGAAGTGTGGCTTCTTCCTGGTCGTACGGCGAGATCATAACTGGATATTTTTCATTTGAAAAAATTCAAAACAAATTTTTGTGTAGTCAAACTTATTATTGAGGAACAAATTGGATTCTTGCATGATTTCTTTAAATAAAAATACATAGGTATTTCGTTGATTTACAGTTATCTTTGTTTAATCATTTTTTCTTTTCTTAAAAAAATTAATGAATTTCAGCCCACTTACTTTTCAAAGTGACAGGATACACTTCGAGGATTTTGGCAGGGCATGCGATATCCCAACTTGAGGCACCATTGTCGCCTTTCGTGCACAAGCAGAACTGAGCTTGGTTCACCGGGTCACAATTGAACTGCCAGGCATGCGCTCCTCCTCCGTAATCAATTAGAATTAGTGTGAGAATTGTGCCCAGCCAAAAGAGCACGGGTAATCTCAGCCTTATCATGATGATCCAATGACCCGAACGACAGGGTCCTTTCAATAACTTATTATTGAGGAACAAATTGGATTCTTGCATGANCCGAACGACAGGGTCCTTTCAATTTTCCACACATATTCCTTCCTCTCAAAATTATTTTTTTGGGGAAATATTTTTTAAGGTTAATTTTTCTAGAAAAAATATAAACTCTACATTTTTTGTCGTCACAAAAAATCTTCCCACGTCATCATCACACACTGCACCACTGAAACAAAGTATAACAGGTTTGGGTTGGAATTACCAAAAAAAATTGTTGGGAATGTAACACGATTTGTAAAGCAGCTCACACATTATTCACACATCATCATTCATTCATCATCATCGAGGATATGTAATTATGGAGCTTGAATGCTTGACAGTGCCACGATAAAGAAGAAAAAATCTTATTCTTTACGAGTTTCATTTTGCCCCTGGACGCACAATTTCACAAATATGAGAAATCCACATTCCACTTGTTTATTGTTTTTTTGTCGCAAGACGTGTCTCTATTTTAACGTCATTCTTACAAAAAGTCGTCATCCCCTCTTCTTCCGAAACACATTAAATAAAATATTATTATTATACACACTTTTTCCTCATATTACCTGTCATTATAGTCATTAATATTCTAATCCGGGACTACGAAGAAATAAAATCTCTCTTTCCTGAGCACCTTTGCTTTATTTACTGCTTTGTGTGTTTTTTGTCAAAAAAGACACAAGACACAGAGACACGGATTTGTTACTAATGAGGCGGAGATTTGGCTTTGCTTACTAATTACACCTTCGTGTGAGAACCGTGGCTAATGTATTTTTATAATTTTGATATGGTTTTAAAACCAAAAAGGCAGAGATTGTTATCTTCTTTTACGATGCCACTGTGATGCAAGGCACATACACATATAAGCACTGTTCTGTCCCAGTCACATTATTTTCCCTCTTTTGACACACAGTCTTTTAATTTTCACAGAGTTATTTTCAAACATTTAGCAGGAACATGATGAATTTATTGATCACCAAAAATGTACAACTTTACGGTTCGAAAGTGTGGTTTTAATTGTTAAAGGTAGCTTAATTCAACATAAAATTCGGAATTGTTGGAGCCTTTTTGGATTCCCATTTTTTGTTTTAAACACAAATACTAAACCTACTAGTCAATTTTATAGCAGGAGATAGGAGAAAACTTTTTAATCCATCGCAGATTAATCATTTCATGCGATCAAGGAGTTTCAATTCAGTCTTCGATTCGAACCACGTGCACAATTATTTAATAATACTAGTGTAATAATATTATGTGGTTTGATTTTATACAAGGTTGCACTTATATTTTGCTCTCATTATGTAACATGCATCAGTTTAGACTGATTTAATTAAATGTGTACGCTGTTATTAGTACACGGAAGAGGAGGAAGCATAATTTATAATGCTTATCGACACCACCCAACTAACCAATCACTAATCACCGACCAACAAGAAGTAAAAACTGATTATGACACGTTCACAGTCTTTTTGAACAAAAATCCACGCTTATGGTAGATGACTTTTAGAAGTCTAGTCTTCGCTCAAACTGGCTACTTAACTTCGGAATTGATGAGGAAGTACCATGAAGTTTCATAATCAGACTCGACCGTGCAGGAAGACAACAATAATATACATACATCCACGCGAGATACTAATGGAGTTTACTAGGTAGCCGCACTTTTAATTCCTTTAATACTGCACACGTTTCAAAAATATGATATGATTATCAATTTCGAAAAAAAATTCTCTGGCTATAAATAATCCTTGGGTTGATGTAACGCAAAATATTTTTCGAAAACTGTGCGGTAACAAGATAATTTCTCTGCC
Organism: Troglopedetes dispersus; assembly: GCA_027744215.1. Lineage (NCBI taxonomy): Eukaryota > Metazoa > Arthropoda > Collembola > Entomobryomorpha > Paronellidae > Troglopedetes > Troglopedetes dispersus. The sequence continues at coordinate 10,958 of JAHZNF010001271.1, forward strand.
AAGTAAAAGCCAAGTAACGTTCAAATTATCAGCCGGTCTTCTTAACGAATTCCTTGTTGTCTGTATCTTATCGTGTCAATCGTGTCACTCACTGATTTTCTAAAACCGCAGCAGATTATAATATTTTGTTTACATTCACTCACGAAGCACAAGAACAAAAAATATCCTTCTTTCGCGAGAGCTTCACAAAACTTCACGAAGAGACGCGCACGAGTTGGAGCCAAGAGGAAAATCCTTTTCGATTTATTTCGTCTTTCTTAGTTTCGATCTTAATGATAATCTTCGTCTTCAAATAAGAGACAATAACGGATGTTTTTTCCGATAGTAATTTCTTTTGTACTTTTTCAGGATTGCTCAAATCATTTTTTGTCTGCGCTTTTAATCCTTTGTTATGTGATATGTCTCTAAATCATCAGAAGTAGAAACAGCACAACTTTTTTGTGTGTGGTAACATAGCAGGAACACGGATAAAAAGTAGATTATCGCAAATTTTTTTGTTGTCAGAAAACCCCCCAAAAACACAATTTTTTATTTTCCTTTGTTCACAAGAAAACCAAGTGAGCCAGAACCAAGCAGAAAATGGGCACCAGCTTATAGTTTCTACTTATCACTGAGACAAACGCACAATTTGGAGCATTTTATTTTGTCGAGGAGAAAACCATTAAAAGCAAAAAAGTATATTTGAGGATATCCCGTTCAATTAATGTGAGTCGATCTAACCATATACTTGTGTACATAAACCGGTGCGGAAATGCGAGTGTGTAATTCTGAAAAAAAGTCCCTTTTTTCTCCCTTTTTTTGGTTTCAAAACAGAAACTGATGGTGAACCTGTGTGTGATCAATAGTGATATCGTTCAACGAAAACCAACATTAGTTTTTTTAGTAATTTCGTGAAAGAAAGAAAAAAAACTTTCAAATTTATTTTTTTATTGTGCTGTATGAACATTTATTTTTTGCATACGAACTGGTGCATAATTCTTTACCCAATAAAAATGTCAATGGCACTCGGATATGCTCCTCATAAATTTAGTTTTCCGTGATGAATGAAGACCCTATTTTCAGGTTAACTTTTTCCCAGTCAGTTTAAAAAAAGAGGATTTATTTATGATAAGAGCTCTTTAATATGCAAATAAGTGTATCTTCCGGATGTGGCAGTACGAATACTCGTACATACTCAGAGGTTCATACACGTATGCTCACTTCACACGCTATTTTGTCATTATAAGTTTATTTATTGCACACAACAACACAATTACACGCGCATTCGTTTCTGACTTTGGTGGCGCCACTTGATTGACCAAACGTTAATTCTTCTTCTGATCGCAAAACAAACAAACAAATAAAAGAAACAGGCCTTCACCTTTACACTGGCTCACTAGCAGACCGACTGGCGATCATAACTCTCTCTATCTCCATTTTTGTTTGACTATGGAAATCTCTTCACACAAATTCACAAGACCTGAACAAAAAAAACTAAAGCAAACTGAGAGCATCCGTTCTCTCTTTTTATATTTTTCTCAGTGTGTCTCTAGTCTAAGTAAACTCTGACTATGTGACCATTTTTATGTCCCGTGATGGATGATGGTCAGCCGAACATTGTGAGCAAGTGCACTCACACACAGGTCAAAACATTATCAAGATAGCAGTAGTTAATCTGTAAACTAGCGGTTTTGAACTTGTGTCCTTCTCTTTTTCCCTAAACACTTATTATTACTGTGCACAGCTCACAGCAGTCCCTCGAAGATTATCATCATAATGTTTGGTACACAAAACAAAATCTCTCACGAGAAATAAAAAAAGAGAGAAGTGAGCATGTCCCGTCCATTTTAATAAAAAATTACTATAACTTCACTTTACAATATTTCGCATGCTTCAAGAATAAAAAAAGTGTGCAAATGAGTGGCTCACATGTAATCACACTAGAGTTCCCTTTTTGACACGAAGATGATGATGACAAACGAATGGCATTGAAGATAATGAATATAATAATGATAACTGTGATGTGTGTGCGGTGCACACAGCAGTGAACTTTCTTATAAAAAATGTACAGTATTAAGATGCTATTTTGGTGCGCAACAAAAAATCTTCAAACTCCTCTCACTTCTCTTTGCTCGTCCTTTCACCAATAATTGCCAAACGCACCTGAAGTCACGATCAATAAGTGGCATTTATTGCCACTTTTTACAAAAATCATAATTTCATCAAATTACGATCCAAGCGAAATTAGCAGTGGAAGTGAACATGCTTGAAGAAACTTTGTTGCTGAACTAGCTAAAAAGTTCTTCGCAGGAGATTTTTTTACGATGACACTTTTTCAAATGTGAAACCAAACTAACCATAAAGGAAAAAATTGTAAAAAAAATTCAGACATTTTTTATCGTTCCATGCGGGTAACCAAATAAAAGCTGTCAAATATGTCAACGTTTTATAACACTGAAGGCAGGTAGTGTACGGGTTTTTTTTTTGCTTGCGTCTGCGAAGCTTATCTTTGTTTCCTCGATTAGTAGTGCTCTAGTCTCTCCCTCACGCTGCACTGTATGAACACTTGACGAATGAAAGACACAATACACGTCCGCTCTCTTCGACCGACCCGTCATCGTTTTTCTTGTGATTATGGTGCAGTGGTCGTCTTCGTCGTGGTTTTTTGGTCTTATTCTTTTGCTCACCTTGATTTAAAAAAATGCTAAAGAACATTCCGAGTATTTGAAATTGTGGTAGAAAATACGACGAAAGGAGATGATGATGTGAGTATATTCCTTACATTGCTACTTACTGGTTACAAGCTTACCACTTTGAAAAAAAACCAGAAAGGAACACCGGCTCAGATTCCCATACTTGAAGGTAGGTTATACGTGAGGAATTGTCAAGTAACATTGTTGACACACTGCCTGTATGTGTGTGCACAAATACAATTGAAGAAGGAAAGGGAAAAAACGACTTTGCGAGTTCATAGTCGATGAGCACCTTCACAGAAGTGGATGTTTTATAGATAGTGAAGTGATTTATTAAATCGAGCTGCTCCGTCTTCATTTGATTTTATTCCCTGATTTTTTTATGCAAGTTGCCAGCATGTGTGCACAAAATATGCTCACCTATTGGGAATGTTGTGCTTCCAATGACTTTTCTTCAAAATGTGTACGTGATTGTCTTGATTTTTAGTGCCCTCCTTCACAATAAATTTTTATGTTTCTCTCTTCTCTGAAGAACAGAGCATCCGCTCTTCGGTTGAAAATTATCATGGGAGTTTTTTTATTTTGAAGCGGAGTAATAATGCTGAAGTCATTATTACGCCGCATTATTATTACTACTAGTTGTTGCATGCAACACTCGTTCTTCTGCATTGCACACAATTTACAACAATGCTCTAGTGTTACTATTACGCATTTTGATTGGGACAATAATGCGAACTACTTACCTACACGAGTTCCCACAAGGATAAGGAGAATGCTCCTTTTAATTAGCACATCGCACCTCTCTCAATTCTTCAGCAGACAAAATTAAGATGGGAAAGAATTCTTGAATTAGGTAAAAAAAAGAGCCAGCCTGTTGATTTCAATGAAATACATTTTCAGATTTTCAAATGAAGAGTTGATTATTTTTTTAAGAAAAAAAAACTTGATTGCTTGCCTCAACTTTTACTATCTTTTGTGAGCACTTAATTACCGTTTCTCTTGTTTATTGTTGCTACTCATGATTAAGATGCTTTAAAATTATTTTGGCAGCGTCGAATTTTTTGTCAAGTCATTTCATTTAATCAATCGTGGGAACAAATGCAATTTTTACTGAATGTATATACTGTGTGACGAAAAACATAATTTTTAATTTAATTACGCTTCACCTCTTCCATCCAATGCTGCAAATCTGTGAAGTGCCAGAATACACTGTTTGACAAGAGGTGTTTTAATTTTCTACAAATTTCTATGCAAATCAAGAATATTGAATCAAAGTTCATTACAATTGATTGTAACAATTTGTGTGGAATAACAATTGTTAACTTGCAAGAACTTAAATGTATTGACTAGGTATGTAATTATTATTTAAGTAAAATTTCATTTTCCATCTATTGTCAATAATTTTATTTATAGACACACTTCTCCCACCTTCAAATTTCTTAATTCTTTTCAGAATAAAATGTAGATACCAATTCCATTGTGAACACTACAATAATATTTTTGAGCAATGATTTTTTTGCATATTAATTCATTGGATTTTAGGGGGAGGTAGTTTAAGTGTTTAAGTGTGTTGCAATTGCAACCCTACCTCAGAAGATGCTAAACTGTGCGCAGGTGACAAGCAATTATAAGCTAAGTTTAAGGAGAGATAATAGTCGAAGATGGTTTATTCGATAGACACATTGACCGTGGGAAATCTTTTCAAGATGTGAAGACACAAAGACAATAATAACGTAATATTATAAAACAAAACAAGCTCATAAAACGATTACTTATACCATTGGTTTACCCTTAAACTTACACACATGCATTCTGTACACTACTGCACAGTTGAATGTTTGACAATTGAGAAATATGAGTGCGACAACAATAAAACTGTTTCGAGTCTGAATCCCTTCATTGCCTTCATAGTGCGTCTATGCGATACTTACACATTTATGATGGCTCTGTAATTTAAATTGTATTTTGAACCAATTTTTGAAGAAGGGTTCATGATAGTAAGAACTGCATACAAATAATATTTTTCTTGGGCTCCAAAGGGAGCGTGCATGGTGAGATCTAGATCGGCATTTCCTTCCTTTGTTACATACATAAGATGTATGTGTAACTATGTATAGATGCATCGGTAAGTTCCTTCGGGAAAATAAATATTGTATGTATAGCTACGTATAACATATTATGCCCTAAAATATGGAAGCTTCAGGAGATGGCATAAAGTTGTTGTGTACTCTTTGTGACGAAATCGTTTCACATTAAAGTTCTGGACATAGCAAATAGATTAAGCCTAAATACAATATTGTCTATAAGTTTGTATATGAACAGTAAGCTCAGAAGGCACTGGAATCTTGACTAACTTTAGAACAACTTTTATTTGCAATATTATTTGGTGCGACGCAGAGACACCAAAATAATCTACTCTAAAATACCACAACAAATTGCTACCAGTTTTGTAATTTGTGAACTGGCCTAAATGATAAAGATCCTTTGAATTATATTTTTGGTTGAAACTAAAAAAGTAAGATAAGATTACCCATAAGAACTGGAAAATATAAGCTCACTGTTTGTTTGTCCGCAAAATGGTGAGCACAAAAGACACCAAAAATAATTATTAGTATACTCATCGTGTCCCACCTTAAATTGGCAGAAGGCGCACGAATGAAAGGCGATATTAAAAGTCATTTTTGAAGTATAAGAAAGAAACGAAATAATTTCATAAGGTCGCTAATGTAAAAAGGCTAGCAGCATAGAGTCGGAACCGGAACATGAATGTTGAGGGATATGACGTGATATGGCACGATTCTCCAAGATGCATACTTAGGCGAAGCCTGTTGCGAACTTTTTTTGTTCGCAACAATATTGCCTTATCAACGTAAGGTTATCATTATCATGAAAACCGTTACTCCGATATAGCCCGCCGAAAGAAAAAATTTGGCGTAAATGGTGCAAGTTAACGACAAAATGAAATTATGACTCATTCATTACTTTGCTATGCTACGAGCCGTAAAAAAATTGGAGCAAGGGTATAAAAGACAGGTTGTCAAAAAACCTCAGACTCAAATTGAATTTTGATTAAATAAAGGTTCAAGTTGACTTTTGATCAATAAATCTCTGCAAAGACATAGAGAGTTTTTATGCAGATGAGGTTGTAACACGAACATACCATTTCGATAAACATTGCTCCAAATATAAACATCACTTTAAAATTTTTGACAATCATTTCCGGCAATGATGGTTGCCTTCATGTCCTTGAATGCAGTGGCTCAGTTAGTCCACTCATTGATATCGATTCAGTTTCACTTTCCTTTGAGAACATAGGTACACACAAAACATGAGCAAAAGCAGTTAGCAATTTTTATGACCATGACTTGCTCAGAATCAGAGGACTCTGGTGAATGCTGCTGGAACACGAAAAAATTAATGACGTCAGAAAGTCAGTAATTGAATTTACCTCGTTCTCGGGGAAAAAAACTAAAAACGAAGAATGCAAACAAATGTTGTGTCTGTTACAAGAAGTCGAGGAGAGAATAGAAAAATGAAGGGAAAAAGGTAGACCAATAAAAGATAAGCGGATCGAACTATTTTTACTTTATTCACATAATGCACTTGAAAGAAAGGGAAAAGACTGAAGATGAAAGAACTGGAATTATTTTTCTCTCTTTCATCCATTTCAGACCATGTCACCGTCACTCAAGAATTCCTTTTTAGATATGATAAGATCCCTTTTTAGGAAAACTTACGAATGAATATTTAGTTTGGGTAAGGAGTTAGCCCGTACATAATTGTCGGGGATCACGCATCACACCTTAAGAAGTGAAATTTCAGAATAAATGATTCACCAGAAAGTTATGCGAGAAGTCGGGTGCATCAATATGTACTTGTAGTAGTATTTGCACGAAATATTTCCGATGACTTAGACGCCACTGAATTACAGTTTTGGCATAAGCACTCCTTGAGGTAGGAATATTTCCTCATCTGTAAAATCGACATTCCATATGAATCTATATGCAATGTTATGTAGATTTTAAAACGCGTCGTCCAAATCACCATCCTCATGAACGAAAAGTTCTGTTGATTTATTTAGAATTTCTCTGGTCGTCTGAGTATTTCGCTGTAACTAGTCACTTAGATGATGATAGACCCAGAAGGTGCATGCATTTTCTTTTTAAATAAATAATTTATTCAAGGCAAGATCAGCACGAATTGCATAATTTTCTGTATGTCTCCCGGACAAATAACCTTGAAATTAAGTAAAAAGGATCGACCAAAAAGAGACTTACTGCCAGAAGAACTGCGCAATTTTACGCGAAACTAAATTATATGCGAAAAATCTACTTTTTAAGGGTTTATCGTCACATTGGAACGCAAACAAGAAATCTTTCAAAAGTGCCTATCAGCCTCTTTTCCTGTTCTCGTTTATGATTCCTATTACCGCGCTGTGAGACAATAAATTGAGCATAATTCATTGCACTCAGCTATAATACAATGCATGGTGCAAACAAATCACAACAACATTATTCAAGTTCTCCCATTTATTTAAAACTTTCACCGGTTATATGAAAATACCAGAAGGTTTCCAGAGGTAGCTCTCCTGGTGCACCGGATACAAATAGAGGACCACCTGATTAGGAAACCCTCAATATCACTTCGACCTTATTACAGAAAAATTATAGTTTCGAGCTAAATCTTAGCAATATCTTTTTATTCCATATTTAATGAAGCTATAGCTGTCTGAATAAGGTCAGTGTGCTAGATTGTCATAAATATATTTTAAACCAACAAGTTAGACAATTTGAAAATGTGGTTCCGTGTGAAATGATGCTTTGTCCTCATTAATTCCGCTCAATCAAACTTCCAAATATGTAATACCCCGAAAACCAGCTTACGGAAGATGTTAAAAAGAGAATAATTAAGACCAATTAATGAATTGTTTTTTCCAATGATGAAACAAACTTTTAAGCAATCGGATGCCTTTTAATGGTTCTTTTGCACCTGACCTGATAAGCAAAAAGGCGAAGCAAAGAAAGAACTCCATAAAATAAATTTCATGAAATATGGTACAAAATACCAAGAAACAATATAATTTTACTGCTCCATTCATTTGGTATGTTTTTATATAAAGTACCTTAGTTGACAAATACATTTTTAACCCAGGACCAACCCGTGACTCATTTTTTTATAGAAAAATATGCGCTGATATAAAAGACCGAGCCCAAAGTAAAAAAACCCTCAGTCTCATTTTGAATTTCTTTTCTGCCCAATCGAAGTATGTAACTCTTTGCGTACAAATTCATTAACTGAAATGACGAAGTTTGAAGAGGAAATTCCAGTCTTTCCTTCCTCAGTTAATAAACTAATTAAAAGGAGTACGAAACGAATGCCAGTGATAATAAATTATTTGATAATTTGACTTGAGCGTAATTAACTAACACATATCAGCGAATTATGGTCACAATGATTAAACAAATTATTATTCCATTCAGTTTTAATTGTGGTTTCAGAATACAACTTGGATTGTGAGATTCAAAATGTACGTAAATACTACCTTACAGCAGCAGCGACAGTCACACCGTGAGAAATTCATTTCTATAAAATATTCGCCAAAATTGTATGGGTTAATTTTAATTACGGCACTCTGGTCGCCGGAAAAACGGTTATGAGCATGAAATTCTTGGGATGATGAATTAATTTCTTATAAAATGTAGCATAAAGATTTTTAATAAATCCCAACATAAATTTTATTGATTCAGCAAAAATTCTTAGGGCAAGCTCACGTTTCAATTCATGTAGAAACACGTATTAAAGCCTGGAAGCATTTCATCTGAATTGAATTAATAAAAGTTTCAAGCTAAAATTGGCATGAATTTATACGTCTACACAATGAATTGAAGAGGGCAATATTTCGATAAGTTGTTTTCAAGGAATTCTTCACTTTAATACTCCCTTTCCTCCTGGTCTTTAATAAGTATTCCCTGGAAGCAGAGTGATAATGACAAGTGAATTTATTTTTCAATGGTAAGCACAAAAGATATGTAATAAAATTATTATTGATGCATTCACTAATACGGAGCAGCGCTGTCTGGTTGGTGGGATGGTATAAAAGAACCTGTGATATATGCTGCAGCACAAAAAACAAGTTTAGAACTGATTGTGGAATAAGATTGATGGATCTGATCTGACACTGGTTGTGAAAGGTTTAATTGGAAATTCCAATAGCTGCATAAGCATCGAGTTTCACAGAATTACGAACTCACTCTCATCAAAATGAGCTCGTATAAATAAATTTATTACAGAACTGAATAAAAACTCACTAATCTTTTGTGGACATAATTTTTTAAAGAGTCAACAGCTTCATCACTTAAATACCAAAGCATTGTTTGAACATTGCAAGAAATAAAACACCTTCCATTTTCCATATTATCGCTTCCAACGCAGAGCAAGATCAAGCATCTCATAAAATTTCATCAGATTAATTCTTTATGTGTGAGATAAGTGTATATATTAAACATTGTTTTGCGCGAATATTGAGAAAACACAAGACTTTCCGTAACAGATTTTCAGTCATGCATATTATTATATTGTATTGTGGTTCATTCCACCCAAAACGTGAATAGGTATCTTGGATGGATCTGTCAGAAGTAAGCAATAAATAGCGGATAAGCTGCTTCAATTTTTAGTACAATGAACGTCAACGATAAGGAAGATAATATTTGTGAAGTCTCATGGAATTGTATGAAATCTTTTTTCGTCAAATAACTTCGTCTTGTCTGAATCCTAAAAGTTTCTACTTTTATTCACAAAAGTTGAAAGGGTTTATTTACAAAATAAAACACCAAAAGTAAAAAATAAGTACGGGTCACTTTTATATCACTTTTAAAGGTACAAAACATAGTTAAGAAAGTTTACTAAAAATTACTGTACAAAAGTAGAAAAGATGTAGACATAGACACAAGCACTTAAAATATAGTTTACGAATTACGACAACTCATTCACACGGAGCGCGTATACAACATCTCAAACCGACAACGAACTTTTAGCTCCTTCGCTGGTGTGCTCAGTTAATAATAAAATTATTACTTCCTTAAAAATATTCATCTCAACTTACCTTGCTATATAGAGTGTATGCGATTCTAACTTTAATGTATTGCGTTTATGTAATAAAATATAAGTTATATTTAAATCCGGAAGTCATCTTCATCTGTAATCAATTAATTTAGCATCCTTCCCGTAAAAGAGCGACCACACCCATTACCACGATCCCAATAAAAAATGCGAGCACGTGAGAGAATCCAATATTTCTGGGTAGGTTGAAGTAATGAAGGTTTCTGAGGAACATGTATAAAAATTGAAGTTTCACTTCCGCCGAGGCATAAGGTGGGTACCGAATTGCTGCAAAGTTCTCTGTAATAAACGAGTAGTCCCGAGCGAGGACACCTTTCTTGTGAGTAAATGTTTCGTATGAGTATTTCCCGTGATACTTTCCCATTCCGGATTCACCAACTCCACCAAAAGGCATTTCTTGCCCTTAAAATATAAAAAGAGAAGAGTTAGCATTTATGGCCACCAATATATGGAGCACCTCAGGAGAAGGGTCTGAAATAGAAAATGATGATCCTCACATCCACACTGAAGCATAACTTCATTCAAAGTAAGTGTGCCGCTGGTTGTTCTCTCCGAAAACATTTTGTTGACCTTCGCATCCTTCGAGAAAACGTACATCGACAAAGGCTTATCCTTCCTGGCATTCAGGTAGGCCACAGCATTCTCTGGAGTGTCAATTCGAACGATTGGTAAAATTGGTCCGAAAATTTCATCCTCCATCAATACATCAGTGTCCTTCACGTCGACCACGATCGTCGGAGAAATCCAGAGATCGGAGGAGTCAGCATTTCCTCCAACGACGATTTTACCCTTGGTATTTTCCAGCAGCTTTTTCAGGCGGTTGAAGTGGTGGTTATTAATGATTCTCGTGATATCCGGAGAAGACTTGTCATCACTGCCGTACCATTCGTGGAGAATGCGTTTTGCGCAAGAAACGAATTCATCCTCGACTGAGCTGGAGCATAAAATATAGTCTGGAGCAATACAGCTTTGTCCATTGTTTATCATTTTGCCCCAGAGAATTCGTTTGGTTGCGATTTCAATGTCAGCGGACTCGTGAAGATATAGTGGACTATATATAACATGAAACTTGATGAAAATAAGTAATTTGTGGTATAAATTATTACTATTGATAAATTGTGTGAACACTTACCATTTTCCTCCAAGTTCGAGCGTAACTGGAGTCAAGTTCTCCACTGCTGCACCCATTACTTTCCTTCCAATTCTGGAAGAGCACGTGGCGAAAATATAGTCAAATTTCACCTTGAGCAGTGCAGTCGCCTCTGGAACTCCTCCAAAGACTACTTTGTAACAGGTCTGTGATGGTGAAAAGAATCATTCAAATTATTTTGTGACAAATCTAACTTTGTGTAGTGCAAGAGTTTATTTAATATTTTATTGGTTGAATCTTTTTTTTATTTTTACTGTGTCCAAATATTGTGGAAGTAATTCCGCCAATTTAGCTCCTGTGCAGGGTGCACTTTCCGATAATTTGATCACCGCACAATTTCCAGCGGAAATAGCGCCAACCAGTGGTTCCAACGTGAGTAGCATTGGATAGTTCCAGGTACCAATGATAAGAACAACTCCATACGGATCATGTTGAAGATATGCTCTGTCATTGGGAAGGAGCAAGCATGTCGGGAGTTTCTCCGGTACCATCCAGGTGGAAAGTTGGCGAATTGCGTCTGCCACTTCCACCTTCAATGGTAACAATTCTCCAGCAGCTGGAAATGTTTCCGAAGCACAAAAATTAACTTTATTTGTGTCCAAACTTTGCGGAGTGTGAGAATAATGGGTACCATTTCGGAATTAATATATGCATGTTTTAATTATTACATTCCATTTTGTGTCTCCTCAAATCCTTGTGGAGAGCACGATCAATGGCATCCGAGTTTTCGTCCAGCATTCGCTGCAGATTTTTTAGTTGACGCAAACGGAACTCGTAAGACCGTGTCTTGCCTTTTCCGAACGTCTCTCGCAGCTCATCCACCATCTGTTTTTTTTGTTTAAAAAATTAATTACATAGCATGACATAAAGTAGAAATCATTCAAGTGAGCTTTCACTGAAGAATTCTAGTAAATTATTTTAGACATATAATCAAAGCCTGACGTCAATACATTTAGTACAAAAACACTTTTACATTTCATTCAAAGTAGGATACGACAAAAAATACAAAGCGGATATATAATCCAAAATCAAGAAATAATAATTTCGAGACGACGGGTATCATCAGGGGAAGTTTACTTGGAATGATTTTTTGTATGCTTCGTTGCGCCACAAAATTCATGTTCCAAAAAGTTGTAAATAACTCGTGTGAATCTCATGTTCAATGTGAGTGATACACGAGAAATCACACGAAAAAGGAAAATGAAAGAATAAAGCTACACAAATTCTATACACGTTGTATTTTTGTGTCAATGGAATGCACAATGGACAAAACATGTACATATTTATGTGCCCAGATATTTACGCAGAGGGTTAATTTATATTGACGGGAATTTTGTTCCATTTAAAGAACCAGAACAAACATTCTTGATACATAAGAATTTAATTTTCGACTCAATGCCTTAATAAAATCTAATTTAGAGTAAAGCTTTAACGTAATTTAAAGTATTAACCTTTCCGAAATTCGGAAGCGCGTTGTTGTTTGCCGAAGTCATGTTGGACGGCATCTTCGAGATGATATTTTTGACCTCCATGAAAAAAATTATTCTGTTCACCAGTTTCCACAAAAACAATTATCCAATTTTTTAGCTAATCGGCGTTTGCTTTTTTTTCAAGTTGCGCTCGAATATTTTTTTCACCCACACGAAGTCACCTTTAGCTGAGCACTACCACAACTAACCACTGTCATTCCCAACTCGAATCTCAGCAGTGTCAACAGAGTTATCATCTAATCAGCGAACACCTCGTCAAATCATTCGTGATTCGACCACATATTTTTTTTATCAAGGTAGTAGTCAAAATACGTAGAAAAAAATATTATCTGTGCACAAAGAAAAAACTAGCAGCCAATATATAATTACACCCTTTAAAGGACCATTATTGCCCAATTAGTCAGATCTTATTAACACACGCACAGACACATTTTGGTAACTTTGGTTGAGTTAATGTTTGCACTAGTAATATATTGTTTCATTAAACAATGGGTCATGTTCTGTGTAACACCAGAGCTCCTACAACTGCCACTGCTACCCAACTGAAACACATTTTAGGAGTACTGCATCAAGTAATAAATGTGTAAAAAAGAACATCAGCGACTTGTGTTGACTGACACGGACCCCAAAAGCTTCATAGGCAATTTGTTGATCATGCCTTCTTGCATGGTTGGCAAGTTAATGTTTGCAATGATGTATGTATGTTTTGTTATTACCTCTTTACTTACCACGTTGTTGTATCCACGCATCTAAAAATTCTAAGAGAAGAGTGACTTAAAGTTTGATTCATATTTTATATATGTCAGTGATGGTGAAGAAACGTGCTATTTTTGGCTCATCATCATCATCGTCAATTTCTGCTGTGCAAACAAAGCTCTTCATTGAAGGTAGCTTAACAGAGGTAGGTATCCTCGCTTCATTGTTGTTGAATTATTAATATTATTCATATTACCAACTTGAGAATTATGACCACATAGAAGATTAGAGTACGTGCGTAATACTACGAATGACTATACTTCGGTACTCATTCACTTTCCAAAAAAATATCCCTGTCAGTTATTAGCAAACGAAATTTTTGTATTCCTTCCGTTGTTGTACTTTTTTTGTTGAGTCAGTCTTTCAAAACTGTTTTAGGCTTCAAAAACTTCCCCGTGAGCACCGCTTTACCACCAACACCAACCAACCCACAAAACTTGAGTACTGCCACATCTTGTACTACTGCAACACAAAAGAAAAGATTAACCACCCTTTAGAATTGTAAATTAGAAGGGAGTACAGCGTTTGAAAGTGGTGAAGGTAAAACCCTTTTTCTACTATTGATGCACACATATTACGGGATTTATGTGTATATGGAAGCCCGTCATTAATTTAGCAAAAATCGAATCTCGAAAACGATGAGCTGCACCTGTACTAGTAATTGTGTGTGCATTTTAAAATCCCATTCGTTTCATAAAGTACAGCAAAGGTTTTCGTGGTAGCATAATGTATTCACAGCAACCCTTTTGGTCAAGATACCCAAATACCTCTTTTCCGAGATGGAAAAAATGAGCTGAACATTAAACTCAGTTCTCAAATAGGAAGAATTAAAGTTTAAAGTTTTGCATTTTGGGCCGATAAAAATGCACAGGAAGAAATTGTGGGAAAAATATGCAGATGCTGAGGGAGCAGCCAAGAATTTGAAGGGCTGCAGCTACAACTTGTTGCACTAACATCCGTTCCGTTCCGGTCCTTTTGGTAAACCGCAGAATTTTCAGCAGCTTGTTTTCTTATGGCATAACCAAACCATTTAAAGAGGGCCGACTTATAATACATACAGTATGTAATTATGCACACACTTGATATACTACACCAGAAAAAAAATTACGCTTGATCCATTAAATCCCATTTCGTGTAATTTGGTCCGTATCAAACTGTGCTTGGCTCTTGCTAAAATAACGATGAGGTGCTGCAGAGCTATTTTATGCTCTCTGTTTATAGAAATTTTTGCTTCAGATAATTTTAATGTAATAATAATAAAAAATATAGTTGCAACAATAAAAATGTGTACAGAGACTTGTTTTCTAATTCCTAATTCCTGATGAAAGATAGTTTTTAGTGCAATATTGCACCACGAATATGGACACAAATATTGGAGAGGAGAGAGAGAGAGAGAGAGAAGCAAGTGTTCTGTCTGAACCGTTTAGTATCTTAATTTTTTTCGTGAAAATTATAGTCATGATCATCAAAAGAGGAAAAAAATATATTGTTACACGATAAAAAATATTTCTGCTCTGAAATATTTCTGTTAGTAATAATAATAATGGTAGCATTTTGGGCTGTGAAGTGAACAGTAAAAAATTAGCGCAATTTCATTTTTTTTCAGCTGAAACTCAAGCCAGTAAGTTAATAGTGAAACATTAAATGTGCAAATAAAAAATAAAATATTATTTTTTAAGACTAAAATTTTTCTTCTTTATAGTTTTTGGCTAGCGTCTTTAATCACAGATCTTACGTCATAATAATGGCTCACTGTATTTTAACAGGATAGATCTAGTTTAGTTGCTAATTTGCGTTAATTTTCCATCTCAAGGGGTATTCATTTGCTAGAATAAATATTTCGCAATTCTTTATTCCACAATTTTTTGCCACTTTATGAACTCAAGTACCTACAATGTCTCACATAGTATTTTAGCTTGCACTACTAAACTAGTGTTCTTAGACAGAATCTATATCTGCTGACAACTGTTGCGTGTCAATTCCTCGCTTGTCCTTTATTTTATGATCATCGTGGTTAACAATATTTACATGTTTACTTGTGTTAACCACCAACGAAACAAATTACTCTTTTGACCACATCTTCATGCTTCATCTGAGTTTTAAGCTCTGAGTTCTAAACAAAAAGATGTGCACATAAATAAAAATAACAGAGACTAAATAATACACCGTTATGAGCAAAAATCTCTTTGTTCAATTGTGTTCATTCAAGCAAACCTCCAAAATGGTCAATAAAATATTTTCTTTCATTTGTCAAAAAGGTGAATGGCATGGTCATGGCCAAAGTTTTAGCATAAAACGTGCAAATGATGAGTTGTTGATGGATAAGCAGATGAATTGAAGCATAATGAAGACAACATTGTTGACGCTTTAATACACTCTCATGATGACACTGTTCAAGCATTAGCGACATTAGCGTACCGTCATAGTTGAGAAACTAGAAAAATTAAAATGGTATGAAGATTAGTTTCTGGGACATTAACCCTTGTTGTATAGAAAAATGCAACGAAAATAATATTTGGTACATAAATCATATATTTTTTGGTAGAAACCGGTAAGAAATTACAATTTTTATTCGTGTACAGCAAAAAGCAACTCTCCAAAATTTGCGGTTGCTCATATTTTTGGCATCAAATGTGGTCTTACGAAGTACTATATTTACACAATATGTTTCTCTAATATTAGATCATAAAATCTCAGAACTCTTACAATTAATTTGCACACAACAATGTATGTACTAGGTATTTATTATTGAGAGAGATAAATATAATACTTCATTTTAGTATTGATTCATCACCACAATTTATGACTTGTCACAAGTTTTCTACAAGAAGCGACTATAAAAACAATTGCGACTACTATTTTTTGTTGTTGTGCAATTTTCAGCAAACATTGTTCAGAAAATTCATACCTACTTATTTTAGTCTTAGTTGCCACTCCTCTACAATTAAAAAGCTTAGTGGAGTAAAGCTGCGCTTAGACCTGCATTTTACTTTTCACAAAATATGTACAAAACAGTAAAAATTTATTTTGCAAGAATATAGCTGTCAGATCTGTACAGAAAAAGGGACGGGCACTAGAAAAAAGTGGCCACATCTCGATTCAGTCTTTGAGGCTGCCTTTGTCAGAAAATTTGAGTCATGTTGGATTTCACAGTATCATTAATATTTACAAAATATTAATTATTATCTTACAACTTAAGGTTCTACACAGGAAATAAATTACTAAAAAATTATAGAATCTACTTAACTTGTTACATAAATAATTTGTGGTATTCACAGGTTTATAAAATTATATGTAGTATACGTTCAGAAATGTACATTGCTGGAGATCTGGTTTAAAAGCATAACCAAACGGTTTTTGCAAAGATTCTTAATTTTACATTAACACTCTCCCTCCGTCTGAAATCTTAGCTAGTGTGCGCTCCCATTTCCATTTGGCCACAACTGCTGCGTGGACGATCTCGTGGACGCAGCAGCTTGTATCCGGTCCATTTCCCCAACAACGTCCTCAATAATCTGGAGAATGTTTCTGAACGTCGGTCTGTCCGCCGGTTGCGGCCGAAAACACATTTTCATGAGTTCAAAAACTTTCACTGGACAATTGTCCGGAGGTTGCAGGCAGTTCCCATCCTTCAGGCTGATTATGCAAAGTATAAAAAATTTAAACATAACAACAAATTCTTTAAATAAAGACATATATTCTTGCCATAGTCTTTTTTTAAGTCGATAAGCTCCGACAGACAGCGCATCCGGCTTCAACATATGAACAAGCACTGAAGCTTACTTTTTTAAGGAGACCTAGTGTTCCAGCTTCAAAGAAATACTTGTACTACGTATTCATATAACATCATGTTTCTTGTCAATAAAATAACAAACCTTTTCACAACTTCCTCATGTGTCATGCCATAATAGGGTTGGAGTGCAAACGAGAAAATTTCCCAAAGACAAACTCCAAAAGCCCAGACGTCGGACTCAATTGTGTACTTGTTGAAAAGGATACTTTCAAGAGGCATCCATCTTATCGGGATGGCATCATCCTCGTGTCCCTTGTAATAATCCTAAACGAAACATGGATTCTTGTTAGAATAATTGACACAAGTTTCTTTGTCACGTTTAAATACGATTTAGGTTACCTGAAGATATATTTTTTGGGATAATCCAAAATCCGCAATTTTGACCATCATGTTCTCATCAATCAAGCAATTTCTTGTTGCCAGATCCCTGTGAACAAAAGACCGATCCGAAAGGTAAACCATTCCGGCCGCAATTTGCTTCGAAATTCCCAACATTTCTCTGTGCGACAATCTCGTGTCCCTCCAAATATCTCCGTTTGATGATAGGGTATTAATTGTCCGGTAATTTGAGGGTGAGCAAGATCTTAAAAACTCATTTAAATCTCCAGAGCCCATATATTCTGACAAAAAGAAAAACATAAGTAATTTTAAACTCGAACACAAAACGAAATTTTTTTTTGCATTTGGGTTTGTAAACTCCCAAACACTTGGATTACATTGCATTTTAAAACTAACCCTGATTCCGTGTCGGTGGTAGGATGCGTTGCTTCCCAGTTTGTCCAGGTCAATTTCGACTTCTTGGGTGGCAGCCCTGTCGTATCCTGGAGGACGTCGTGATTTCTTTTTCGTGCAGGAAGCACAACAAGCTGCACACATGACAATGAGGGAGATTAGGACAATCACTGCGATTCCAATGAAGAAGAAAAACTCCTGGGATTGGATTAGCGTGGCGATGTCAAATCGTGTGATAGGTGTCTCACTGATGTCTTCGATTTCCTGGTAGTCGCTGGGAGTAGTGGTTTCACTTTCTGTTCCAAAAGTAAAATTTCATGGTAGATAGATACACCAAATTAGCAAACGACATTTCCTAATTTAGCTTCTAAACAATCTTAATTACCACACAGCGGAATGTCACAGTGTTGCCAGCGGATGTAGGGATCTGTGGTGTAACACCAGGGGCGAGGCTCTTCGCCACCCGCATTTCTGCAATAATTATCGGCATTCCGAACTTCCGGAAAAACTGGCGGTGGTCGATTATGTGAGTGTGGCTCTTGACTGTCCCATCTCTGGCATGGTATTCCATTCTTTGTTACGTTTATCATTCCTTGATAATATCTTCCGCGTCCTCTCACACAATCATCTATCAACCAAATCAAGCAAAAATTGTAGTAAATACTAATTAAATTAAATGGTTGATTTTTAATTTCCTGACTTGTTGATAAATGCATTTTTTCCTCTTACACGTGATTTCTTCAGGAGGCATATCTGTTAATTTAGCATGTGAGCATGGTGAGGAAGTATCGTTTATTCTAGGAAGGGAGTCGCATTCTGGAAGACGGAAGTGTCCTCGTGACTTGAAGTTAATTCCCCGTTGAGTGTTATCCTCAATCACAGCCCATTCTCGATAACAGAAAGCTTGCTTCACGGCAATGCAGTCCTCGTAGCAAAGTGGAAGTGGAACGGGATCCCATCCTCCTTTCAGAAGACACTTCGGAAAGGCGTATGTGCATAGTAGAATCTGTTCAAAAAGTCGTTTTTTAAATTTCTTGTAATCATAATCTTTAGGTATTGTTTTTTTTGGGTTAGTAATCTCCTATTTTAAAAAACTTACTTCCGCCGGTGTTCGACAAGGTTCAGGCAAACCGGAAATGATCTCGTTCCATAATCCCATCGTGATTTGTTCATTCACCACCCCTCCAGCATTCCCAAGGGTATTATTGATCCAAAACTGGCGATGAATGTGGGCACTGCAAATTTTTCCGTTGTAGTAGGCACACTGTCCCGAAGGCGGTTCTCGGAATTTCAAATCGTCTTCTTGTGTCTGTGTAGGCATATTTGTTACTCGTAAACTGAATTCTTTCGTTGTAAATACCGTTCCAGTCACCACGTCGTTGTAGGCTTCACAAGCAATTCTTCTGGAAGCTGTGGCGTTCGTGATTCTCAGGGAGGACATGGCTTTGGGAATGAAATCGCCTTTCTGGTCTGGTGCAGGTTTCTCCTATGATTAAATTAAATTATCCGCAATCTCAATTCCTTCATGAAAGCTCTCTTTTTTAGGTAATTAAAAATTTCATTTGAAAGAGTTTCCTTACATCGACAACCGTTTGGACAATGTGCTCCGCTTCATTCCCCACCAATTTCCCGTCCAGCATCCATCGTACCGATGGTAATGGATCTCCTTTGGCGACACATTCGGCCTCAAACCAACTGCCCCACGGAACCGAACTATTTGTAGTGTATTTGAACACGGTCACCGGAACTAAACACACAATAAATAAAACATGACTTGAAC
Organism: Troglopedetes dispersus; assembly: GCA_027744215.1. NCBI lineage: Eukaryota > Metazoa > Arthropoda > Collembola > Entomobryomorpha > Paronellidae > Troglopedetes > Troglopedetes dispersus. The sequence goes on from JAHZNF010001271.1 coordinate 30,450, forward strand.
ACTGAACAATGGGCTTCATCTGTGGTCAGAAGTCAGAACAATGAAGACATACTGAAAAGGATCTCGTTTTAGTTTACCTTGAACTTTCAAGTAGGCCCAATGAGTATTTTTTGATTTGGAACTGTTGGTATCATTCAACTTCACAGAGCACTGGTAAAACCCTTCGTCTTCTTTTCTAACTATGTTGAAGATCAAAGGTCCATCTGGAAGGATATCGATCCGGGCATCAGGAATCACTTCTTTGTTCGGTTTTGCATACCACATCAAACGATGGGTGAGTCCTATGTTGGCCGAACAATTGAGAATGGCATGGGAGCCCTCCACCACTGTCACATTGGACGGAACTGAAGTAATTTCCACCTCTGTTCAGCAAATAAAAATGGACCAATACTTAAAATTCGAATTGGAAGCTTTAAAGGGGGCTTCTTGGTTTTGTAACAGTAACACTGCTTATGCATGTTTACCATTTTCATCTTGCTCATGCTCCAACTCAATATCTTGAGTCTCGGTTTCGGCAAGAACACTGACTGACAAGAAAAGCGTGACAAGAAGGAGGCATACTGGCAAAACTCTGGCTGGATTCATCTCCTGAAATGATTTATTAAAAATTAACCATTTAATTTTACTTTTATTTTTTTTACACATTGCATGGGGCTGATTTGATATATAAAGTTGAATTGACATTGCGAAAGCTTACCACAACCAAGATGAGCAACAAAGTATTCGCAGCAGAAGAATTCCCGTGAGCAATATTGCAATGTGAACATTTAGAGAGTTGTCTATTTTCTTAGTTAGTTGACAGTTGTTAAAAACCTTGCTTCAGTTTGATTTGATATGTATCGTTATCGTATCGTTTAGTTAATTTTTTAACATTGTATTAATAAGCTTTCATTCGTTGGTCGACTTCCTATTTTTATTATGAGAATTATTTTTGTCAAATTGGTCAATTGTTCCAGCAAGGATTGAAGGTTCATGGAAGACTGCAATCTCCACTTCAGTTTATTTGTGACTGTTAAAAGAGAGTATTAAACTTCTTTTTTGCAAGGCATAATTTGTCGGTCCTTCTTACTTTCTGAACCGTATAATGACTGACAAGAGTGACACCTGTCAACAGTTTCTGACTGAACGAAAGTTTAAAAAAATATATGAAATGCTTTGGATTAAAAGATTCACTGTGCACCAGTTTTGTCTTGCCGAGGAGGAAGTGACTAATCTAAGTGGTAATAAACATTCGTTATGTAGAAACATGAACAAAAGGCAAAGTCACAAGCTTCACATTTGACAGCACATTTGTGAACCGTAAGTTCGAATTTGAGATTTTTACACAGGCGAGATTAATTTAGAAGAGTATTCAAAAATGTTATTCATTGAACTTAATAGTCTTTAATCTCTAACTTTCACTGACTCTCTTGAGTTATATATAATCTCCTTTTACATTTGTGTCAACATCAACATTCTGAGGAAACTACAAGTGACAATGACAAGCAACCAAGAATTGAGAAGGTAAGGAATAATGTGACGTAGATTCTCTGGCTTGTCAAACGCTCCGGAAGGAATGTTGATTGTGGAGAAAATCTTTTTTTCACACACTCGCACTCGTCAAACCACCAGGACCAGTATTTTTGGTGACGAATAGATGTTGATAAAACGGAAACTTCCGAGGAAAATCTACCCTTCTCTCTTCAAGTCCAAAATGTCCAATTGCCGATATGCCTAGGTTTTTATCTGCCCTCTGCTCCTGTTGTGGAAGACTCGGCTGATAATGTGGAGAGGGGATGATTATAGATCCGAGGTGGTGTATTTACGTAAACAGAAACACAAGACAAAACAATTGCTCGGGCTGCTGCTGGAAAAAAAGTGCACACAATGCACTATGTTCAATGTTTGTGTTTTTAGTTTCACAAGTTCACCATATTTCACCTCCTACTACTCACTGTTCAGTGTGCCAAAAATATTGTTGTGCTCTTTGGATTTTTGGTTTTCGATCTGCTCTGTTCTGTGCATCATGCATACATTCACACTTTCACACGCATGAAATCATGTTCTCCTGCTGCTGGAGTTCATTGCGTTATATATTGTATTGCAAGATATTTTTGCAAGATACCCACACTTCGTAGAGGGCTGTAAAAATGTGTATGCTCCAAAAAATGTGAGGTGAGGTTCTCTATCGAATCTGTACATGCAACATGTGCAGCGAAGTGCACTGCCAGCACTGCAAATAATTTAGTACTCAAATTAGAAGTTTAATTCTCAAACAATTATTCCTCCAAATGTCAAATAAATTCTGCACTGTTAGTCGTTATTATTTAACACAGCATAGCTATAGTTTTTCTTAGTTTTACATTCTTCCAAGTGATTTTTTGTGGTAGCTGACTCGAACAGGCAGACAAGTAACAATGAACATTAAAAAACCTGCGAAAGAGGAGCAACAAATGGCTGGTTACAGGTCACATTTTGAAGTAAAGGTACCTCCAAGACCACTCTTTCAGGCGCCTGCTGTCCCCGGCCAATTTGATGATGTCGATGCAGAAAGTTGTAGCAGGTTTGTTTGATCTTCCTCATTCTCATTCAGTCAATCAATTTAAA